>VXBH01003218.1:0-90738 GCA_013400035.1 Rynchops niger
ATGAAGATTCTGTGATTCTGTCACGTAGGATTAAATTCAGGGACCATTTTGAAAGCGTCTACCAGTTCCAAAGAATGTCCCCATAAGACAGTGAGAGGACAAATCACAAACTGCAACAGCCACTCAAAATGCAACAGTCTGCCATATAACTTTACAAGCATATAGAAACACATATGCTAATTTATATACCATAACATGAGAGTTTTCCAAGTGTAAGTCCAAGAGATGTAAATTATTTTGAATGCACCAATTAGAAGTGGGTGCTTTCTGAAGCTAGCCAGTTTTATGGCATGCTAATCCACCAACTCATTTTATATGTGACACAAAAAGTATTTCACAAATATTCTAGACAGCTTTTTAATTGCATGAGTTTCAAATGAATTTTAAATACAGTCTAAGTTCTCTCTTTGGAGCCAATGACATTAGCTGTGATTGAAATGTTTAATTCCACATGCTGAAGGACCAGAAAGGAAGGTTTGTAGGAAGATAAGTATCTTACAAACTGACCTTTTAATTCTACTAAAATTCATTGTATTACTATTGCTATGATATCAGGAGCATTAGATAGACTTCTTAAAAAATTACGCAACGAGAAATAAATTATGTACAATCATGTTAGAACCAGCAACCGAAAGGTTTCGTTGAATGTTTAAAAGAAGGTTTTCCAAGCCATCTTTTCCCTCTTTAATAGTGTCATACAGTTTATTTTAATCAGATTAGAGTTCCATTCCCCAAATGGGTCACTTCCTGTAATTCATCAAATAGAGAGAGACTTTACTTTTACTGCTGAGACCCCTTGGGAGATTGCACTGAAAAGCATTCCATCATAATTTCTAACAGAAAGCTTCTTTGAAGTACAATAAGTAAATATTTAGGCAGCTCAGTAGATGGGACTTAAGTTTCATTCCTTCACATTTCCTAACATGACTCCTTACCAGTGTAATTTTCAGTTCAAACTTGCAGAATCTACAAACGCTTTGTGCTTGCTGATAAAGGTACGTTGTTTTTCCCGTTTGAGCAAATCATGTTTCTTCCTGTAGTGGAGCAATGTCATTCACTTCCTTCCATATTTTCAGAGGGAAGACAGACAACTTGTTAAGGATCTCTGAAAAATGAAGATTCTGCTTTAATAAAGGTCTCCTGAGTTTGATGCAGTACTTTAATAAAGCCTAGCATTGTAGCAACTAAGAGTAAAAAAAACCCAAGGGCAAAAAAAAAGAAAAACACCAGAGCAAATGCTTCAGTATTTGACTCTATTACACTGTTATAACAGTGATGTGGCTTAAATTTGAAATGAAAAACTTGTAAGTCTGACTCACACACTACTCTCCACTTGATTCTCATGCATTTTCCCACGATGCTCACTGCAAGTGCTCAACACTGCCATGACTATCTTGGGATCTCACCTGCAAAACTTGTTGTGACAAAGAGCATTTATCTAATTTACTGCTGCGTAACCAAGAGAAATATGAATTTCAGGCCGCTACAGAACACCAGCGTGGGGATACTGTAATTTAATCCAACCTTGCTTTCACCATTTTTACCTGTTATAGAATTTAAATACAGGAAAGAGAAAGAATGAAGATAAATATTGATCAAAAAAAAATCTTTGGAGAACACTTTTCTCTAGGAAAGATCAAATAAAAAGTAGCAGTACTTGAAGTTAATCAAAAAGTTGCAGCTACAAATTAGGAGAAAGTACTTCTTTCTTCATAGCTGCATCTGAACAAGAACAAAAAAGCCTAGGAAAATTATTTGAATGACAGTTCAGCTGCTATGAGATGCAACCCTGCAGCTGAAAACAAAGTTTGAATTTTTTATGATTTTTACTTTTTAGTCACAATGAATTAATGAAACAAGTAATGATCTTAAGCTACACGGGAAACTCAATATATTCAGTAAAATTAGAAGCAAGCCTGAAGCATCCTCCTTGCCTGAGGCAACAGAAATGATGGATGATAGTCTGAGGAACACTCTTTGCGTTCTGGACTACTAAATAAGTAATCTCATTAATCTTCTTGCAGCTTTTACCTTTTACTTCAGCTTTAGCTACATAAAATCTGAGAATTTTGGATGTTTTTTACTTGAATCTTTGATATCGCATAACACTAGTTGGATGCAATGGGAGTTAAGACAATTACAAAGGGACTGTGAAATGTTAGGTCTACTATTTCAACAAGCAGTTTTAGGGCACAGTAAGAGGATAAAAATACAGTATCTCCTTCAAACAAAACCTAAACAATAGAAAATGCCCTTGAGATGGAACATTTCCAGTTCTGTGCTGTGCTTTGTAATAAAATTCTGAAGACAGAGAACCAGGAGAAAACACCTGGTATGGCAGAATAAAGCAGGAAGTAGAGCAGCGCACGCAGTGGCGTGCCACATTCTGTGGAACCAACACTGGGCACGCTAAAGTAACCAATACTTCTGTTGAGCACTTCTGAAATTTCTAGCACTTCTAGAAATTAAGAGAGCTCCAATCTTGAAGATCACCAACAGGAAAAGACTTGGCTGAACCAGCAGCCAAAATTGTCATCAGCTAAAATCCACTCCTAATCCTGACAGCCAGCTACGATTTTCCTGCCTAAATGAGCTCACAAGCTACGCATCTTCTTGATAATTTATATTCCAAAGCACACAGGAGATTTCATAGACACAAGAGACTTTATCAAACAGGTTCAGGCCACAATGTCAAATGGTTCCTTCTAATTAGGAAGGAGGGAAAAGCCAACGACACCTTGAAGTACAGTAGAAACCTCACTGCGAAGGTACATTATTGAGAGTTTTTGGAGGCAGCAGTGATGGGCTGCAGAGAAGCCCGTGGATTTTTACATTCAAAGTCCCAACTGCCTACCTATACAGTAATCACAGCAGATGGATAATGTGCTGTGTTCAGTTTTTTTTAATAAACATGTCAAACATTAAACATCCTGTTCACAGATGTACTATAATCAAATGTCTTTCCTGTGATTTGAAGTTATGCTGCCTCAAAAAACCCTCCAGTTTTTCCTTCAGAGAAAGAATCCAACTATGCACACACCTCAGCCATGACTCATTTTGCATCTTACCTACATAACTCTAGAGGAACAATTTCAATCCCATCGGTGCCGACCAAGACTTTAGCTGTCGAGTATAAGCCAGAATACATTGCTAAGAGCTACGCGATGCTCTGTGACTCACAGTACTTTGCCTTAAAACCCTCATTTTGCACATCTTCTATTCGTGGTCTATTCATGGAGACCTTACAGAATTTTTAGTAGATTCTTTAATTCTTTAAGTAGATTCTTCAATTTGCAAATGGAAAACTGTGTTGGAATTCATGGAGCTTCACCAGCATTCTTCACATTCATGCACACATACATTGCGAGTGGCACTCTTACCACAAAAAAAAATAAAAGCTGCGGGAAATATTCTCAACAATTAAAAGGCAAACACTTAATCTTGAATTAAGGAGAAGGTCAGATTAAATTCTACAAGCATTTTTATCTTGAAATTCAACATTTCTTTTTATTCTTTGTTAACTGAGAACAGATTTTGCACAGATGCGGCAAGGGTATGAGCTATGGTCTTGGCCACCAAAAGACCACAACCACCCCTCAACCTCTTGTGGCTGCTCCTTCAGGCACCAGAGGACCCTGACGCACACACACTCCCCTCATTCTCCTTTCACTTCTTCTAAAAGAAGCTTTCAATTTTCTTCCTTTGTTTACATTAGAAAGAAATACGTGGTTATGTAAAAAAGTTAAAACAGCTACTAAGGGCTTCTGCTCCCCTTTTGGCAGCGCTGGCAGCGAAGAGACAAACTCTCCAAAGCCAGCCATTCACAGCACATTTCATCAAAAAGCCCAGGTTTCCCTAGCAACATGACCCAAAACATCCCGGTGTCCTTCACTCCGCGTGTCCTTCATAGAACATCTTGCTGACATGGAAGTGCACGGGCTGTCCGACACCCGTGGCCTTTCTGCTTAACCGTCCCTTATGGGCGGGATGTTTGGGGGTTCTTTTCTAAATGCAAAATAATTGGTTTGTTAGCTGAATGGGCAATATCTGGCCAAAAGGAATTCAGCACAATATTTCAGGGTTCTGAGATCTTCCTGGTGCAAGGTGGTTGCAGCGTGCAAGTTGTGGTCACAGGTCACAGATGCCTTGCTGCATGAAGCAGTGTCCAGAAAGCAAAAGGAATTGAGACCACTTGTGTAATGAGGAAATACAGCCACAAAAAAAAAAAATACCCGAGTTCAAAGAAAGGCAGGGCCACAGCAGACTCTTTAAGATCAGTGGAAAGTGACTCATTGAATTTAACAAGCACTTTTAGCTCAGTGCTGTCTGTGATCAGAGGATGTTCCCGCCTTTTCTGACGGCTGATACATGCCCAGGTTTGGGGGGGAAAAAAGTGCAATATGTATGTATGCACATAATTAAATAGAATTTAATATCTTCTGCTGCTCATACTCCCAGGCAAGGCAACACTAATATATAATTTCAAAATGAAGTATGACAGGTTGAGGAATAGATATTTGTTTGCCCAAAAGGTAGAAATACCTGTTCAGAAAATTATTTGAGTCATGACTGAATGTCAGAACGCAACAAAAAAAGCACGGATACCAATCCGCTTGCACGCTTTCTTTTTTTCTTCAGCATGATTGGGGCCAGGTGGCGACCAGTCTTACCCTCTGTAGTGACTTACAGCTTCTCTTCAAGTGCGGATCGCTTGCCTGCACTTATGTACAAGATTGCTCCGTTCAACCAGCTACAATGTCTTGTTTTAAAATACTGCAGCATTTGGGAGGACAGCAGAGCATGTGTCAGACATGGAAAAACAGGGAATTGTTCAGAAAAGAGAGGGATTTCCCTGTTCTCACCTATTCTGCAAATCTTTTTTGGTCATTACATTTTAAGGGAAGCTGTTGGTGGTCTCCTACTGCAGATGAGCATCTGTGAGTAGCCCTACATCCACCAACACTGAAAACACAGGCAGTTGGAGATCCATAGCACGTGTCTTCCTCACCCGAGACCACAACTAAGAACTGAGGGAGGGCCACCCGCGAATCTCCATTACATTAGCAATGCACTTCAGTCCTGATCTGACTCTTATTTCTGAATATTTATCGTGGCAGCATCTGGCGACAGAAAAAAGAGGGACGGGAAAGGAGTCTTTCTAGAAAACATCTCGTTTATTTTCTTTCTTTCTTTCTTTCTTTTTTTTTTTCTTTCTCACAAGGACAACGTAAGTAAATGTAAATTGATCCTTGTCCAAATCCAAAAAAGGGGTTGATTTTGTGGGGGTAAGAAGTGCTGCAAAGAGCTGAAATATTCATCATCAGCCCACTAATACTTTCCCTTCTTTTAAGGGTTGATCTGCTGAGTTGTTCATCTCAACTTTCATTAGATCTTTGACACTGCAGCAGGGTATAGATAAAGAAAAATGTAATATTTTAGGGGAAAAATGGAATGGAAACATCCTTAAATTAATATCTCAGTATGGCTAATCTCTTTATAAAGGTAGAGACTCTTTGCAGTCCTCTCTTTTGTTTGCTTGTTTTGGGTGAGTTCAATCTCACTCTTACTCACTTGCCATGTGAATTAAGTAGCCAGCCTGCAAGTACTGAAATTATTTTATCTAATTTCACATAGATCATGGAAGTATTTAAACTCAAAAGTGAAAGGAAAGATCCTGGAAAGTATTAAAAAAGCTAAAGTTTCACTCTGTTAAAGGTATGAGCAGAAGGAAAATGTCTGGTGATTAAAATTAAAATTCTCCATCCATCATCAGTTTTCTAACCTCTATCAACACCACATTGTAACCAATTAAGGGTTTAGTTTCAAGCCAAGGACCAATACACATGGTACTTTAGTTGGTATTGTCACGTGCTGGATATTTTTCAAATAGAAATCAAGTTTATTTGTTTCAAGAAGCCTTCTGCTGAGCATTTCTTCACAGTCCTCGTCAACTAGATTTTTTCATATGCTCTCTAGAAAATGGAATAGTGTCACACCAGATGAGCTAATTTCGCACCCACTAGGTAGAATGGGCTTAATTCTACTCTCATTACCAGTAAATCAAAGCTATTCTATTGCACAGTGGGAGCTCGGACTTCATCCTGTAATATTTTCTGTCCATGAAGAAAGAATGATAAAGTATTCCCGAGATCACTGGGTATACTTCAGGTTAGATTAAGAAATATGTACAAACTATCAGAAACTTTATCTCTGCTTTTGCCACTAGAGGAAAACCACTGGTGCCATCTCGTCATTGCAACCTGCAAATCCAAAATCATTCTATTTGACTGGATCAACATTTCAACTGAATGCAGGACAAGAAGTCCTTTGAGAAGTAGCTCATTTTCTGGTTTCTAAGCCCTTCTGCTGGATCTCAGAGAGCTCCCTTTGTTTCTCTGGCTTTTTTCCATGCGGCTTTATCATAGATGGCATCTGAAAGCTAGAATCTGAACAAATCTCAAGAAAATCTGGAATGTCCAGTGGTAGGAAAGGCTATATTTCAAACCACAGTTTTTCACATTTGTACGCAGCTGGTAATTCAGTGAATTCCTTACCTGGGTCTTCATCAGCAAGACACCAAGAGGAGCTGAGTAACAAGCTTCCACTTCATTCACTAGGCTTTTTTGCAAACATCAGCCTTAACGTGCAGGACTGGAAGCACGGCCAAGGAGATGGATAAAAGAGGAAAGTTCTGGGGGAAACTGCAGCAGTCACTGCTTCTGTAGAAAATTACCATCAACGTATTGGCAAATGAGATTTAACAGTCTTGATACTTCTTTATCAAACATGAAGTGAACTAACTAAGTGTGGAATTATCACAAGGCAAGAGTAAAGTTGTCAAAATGAACAGGATGAAAAGCAAAAAATGAAAGACTGAAGCAAAGAATGGGAAATAATGAGAGCAAGGAAAAACAGCTGTGAAGAATGAGGTACAGAAAGCAGACAAGAAAGGGTAATATGTCAGGCATAGTGTGGGAAGGACAAGAGGGGAGAAATGACAGAAGAGGAGAGAGGAGGTCTAGTCACTGACCCAAAGCCAATTTCTTCAAAGCCAGAAAAAGAACATTTCATTTATATATATCTGCCCTTCAGGAAACAAAACAGGTGAGGTATCAAGTAAAGGACAGAAATGCTGGGGAAGGAAAGCAACATGAGGCCTGAAATTAAGAATGTAAAAGAAAATGGGGATAAATTTTAAAATTTTAATGTGACAATAATTAATGATTAGAAGGTTAAAATTATTAAATGAACCCAAAAGAATTTATACAGGTTGACAGAGGAGAGGCACAGTTGTCATCAAGCTGCTGTTGCTGCCATTAGCTCAGCTAATCCCTGAAGCAGAATAGTAAGAAGCCAGAAGGCTATATCCTGGGAAAAGATTGCTCTATATTTGTCTTCATGGTATATTCTCTAAACACTATATAATGCTCAGTACAATATACAGCATTACTTTCTCTATGATGCTCTGTATCAGCAACCAACATGCAGTCCACTGATAACTTGTGCTTTTCGATTAACAAAAAGCTCTCTACTGAAACAAACTATCAGATATGACAGCGTAGACTTTACTACTTCAGAGGCAGATTTGCCCCAATAATGTTTTCAGAACTTGAGTTACTTTTGTGGGTGTGTGTTACAAACCTCCTCTCCAGCACTTACAGGTTTAAAAATGTGCAAGATACATAAACCACCTGTAATATTTTTTACCTCTACATTCCCATTGTAATCTCAGTTATTTCTATTCCAAATTTAACAAAATGGCATAACAACATATTAAAATTTTGTAGTGGTTTAATTTTGGAATCCGATCTTATACAACAAACACATAGTAGACTTTACAAAGGAGGCTAATTAGTCCCTTCCCATTAGTTCCTAAAGTTTCCCATCACATTCTCAAGTCCTTTCAAATTTTGTGCCCTCCCAATATTGCAAGACACATCTTCCTTCCTCTAATGCTCCCCCGTACTAAAGGTCAGCATTAACATTATGGAATTTCAAGCACTGTGGAAATAAGCTTGAAATATGTAGGTGGGAGTTCAGTTACTTGCACTGCGTGGCAGATCTTTATTACAAATTCTGCTCTCTCTCCTCATTTGTAATTCCCATTGAAACTTCATCTGCTACTATCAAAGCTGCCAGCTGCCTAAGGTTTTTCACCGCTGTTCTTTATCCTTTCTTTCCTTCCCCGTGCTTATTAAGTTATCAGCACCCAAATGCACTCAGTTGGGCAAAACACAGAAAGTCGGGACAGCGTGCCACCTCTTTGGTCATCAAAAAGGGGCCAGAATAGCACTAAAATAACAAATAACTCTTGTGAGGGCACATCGCACCGGGTTAGCTATCTTTGTGCATTTTACAGAAGCAAAAAACCCTACAGACTAGTAACCATAAATTTTGAAAGATACTGAATTTGAAATAAAATTCATTTCAGGCAGGAGCAATTTATACCCATCAGACAGATCAGGCAGTTTGCGCCGAAAGCATTACTTTCAGAAGAGCTATGGGGAGCTCTGGGTGACTTTCATCTCCTGGAAAATATTTGCATTTCCAACATTTTTCTTTTTGAGTCAGAACGGGTAATTTTCTGTAGCAAAGATATTCTTTCTCAATCCCAGGACAAGAAATAATCATAAGTCACTGTACAACAGACAGGCGCGGACAACAATTATAATCCGCAAATGGCGATCCAGACAGGCCTAGTTTTACTCACTAACACAGTTATGGTACAGCACAAATGGTTATGGAACCACTAAGTTTCCTCTACCAACACCCGGCCGCCTCTTTGCGAATTAGTTTGTGTGCGAGTTCTAGATGTGGCAGGCACAAATTATGCAGAAGAGCTTGCCATGATGAGAAAAGGATTTGATTACTTATGTTTAAATAAGGATCCCCTGAGCCCTCTCTCTTCTGTAGGAATGGTGTTAAACATTTGGCAACGGGATGACACGTCCTGCATAATTTAAACCGTTCCGTTTTACCGGGCGCACGCCATAGATATGTCGGCAATTCATTAGTTCCCATGCACGCTTTCAACCAGCATTAAATATACATGTGAGATGAGCTACTGCTGTGTCCATCAATCGCTCCTCTCCTTATTACTTACTTTAGCTTTTTATTGTTGACTTGGCTTTTACCCCAGGTAACACATCAGCACTTTTGTTTTGTGTATTTGTGAAGCAAGAGGCCTCAAAAGCTCCGTATTGGATCTCTTCTTATGTCTGAAAGCCTTCAGTGCTGTCACGGCAGTGGGAAGCCCGGTCACGACTCCGAAGGCAGCTTCCATCCCTCCCCGCCTGGCTGCAACTTCGCGGCTCTGTCTGGCCTGAGCTTCTTTTATTTATGGAGAGTCGGGAGGGAGCAAGAAGATGATAGGATGTAAAAGGAGAAGAGGAAGGTTCAGTATCTATTTAACGAAGACAGACGATGCCACCATGCAGCAACAGACGGCCCCTCCTTGCCTCAAACAGGAGCAAGCAGTTAAAACAGAGAGAAACATCAGCTGATTAAGTCATTTTAGGCCTTTTATGGAAGAGTGATGAGGATTACTTTTGACACATGCTGGAGGGAGTTAGATATAACTAGATGTGTGGAATGCCTGCTTCCAAAACGTAAACAAGTGTTACTGCTATCTGCTTTCCACAGCTATGACAATTTGCTTTGGCTCCAACACCGCTCCAAAAAATGATTGGGTAGCCACTACCTAACGGTTTCAATGTCTCATCAAGAAAGTTTAAATTTTTTTTTTTTTTTTTTTGTCATGTCAAACTTCCCAGGTTTTTAAACAAAGTTTTACGTTAGATACATCTGATCAACTTAGTAATCTATTTTTTATTTCAAAACTGAGAAGTTCAGCAGTCAAGTTCTCCCTGAAAGAAACAACCAAACTTTCCAGCGAAAGATGAGGATAAATGGGGAATGAACATATAGTTAACGTAAATTCCTGTCAAGCATAAAAGACAGATAATCCTAGTAATCTATTTTTTATTTCACAACTGAAAAGTTCAGTAGTCAAGTTCTCCCTGAAAAAAAGAACAAACTTTCCAGTGAGAGATGAGAATAAATGGGGAATGAATGTATAGTTAATGTGGATTCCTGCCAAGCATACAAGACAAGACAGGTAACAGCACAAGGTATGGAAAAGCAAACAATAAGGTCCAGCGTCAGTGGAGACATGGCAATGGAAGCTGATGTTTCTATCAGTCACTGTCTCTAGGACAGAGACGGTACAAGAGTCCTTTCTCACTGCGGATTTGGCATTACCACATCTGTCTATAGGGATGCCTTGCAAATACTGAGTGCATACAAAATATGCATTAATACCTGCTTTGAGATCAAATAACCAATTCGCACTGACTTCTATCCAAAACACTAACGGAGCTCAGCCCTGTAATATGTCAGCAAATGTCAGAGTACGTTCTCACACAGTTCATAATCCGCCTCTGCCCTCCTCAGTAGAAGAGAAAGCCAGAAAATATAAACCAGTCTGCAAGAGTTAGAAAACAGAGGGCAAAGATAAATAGGTCTGTCTATTTATTTCTTTTTAAATCATGAATATTAAGAATATTGCCACCACTGGAGTAACAAATCCAGTGAGAAAATGAGTGAAACATGCCACAGGAGGATGTGAAAGTTGAAGACGGGTCACTACTGTAAAGATGCAAAGTAGTATTTGGGCCACCATGCCCGGGTGCTGGAAGGACTTTTAGTTCAAGTCACCTAGTAAAAGAGCAATGCTCTAACAGGACAGGACCCAAAGACTCCTAGAGAATTACAGCAGTGTCACAGAAACGAAACATAAACAGTATCTAATCTCCTAACTGCAAGTTTGAGGATATCCCTTCTCTATGTTTTATCATCATCTTCAAAAAAATATGTCTTAAGGTAGTTGAACCGTAAGATTAGGTTCACGTGACCAGGAGAAGATGCTGAAAAGAATTCCTAAAAGATGTCAGGACATGTACAAGAAGATTTTATTGCACAAAGAGTTTCTGACAAGCTTGTTAAGGTAACAGCAGAAAGAGAAAATAGGGTTTCTTTTGTCCTTCCCCAGGAGCTGCTGTTGTGCGTCAGGAAGAAAGACTCTGGAGTCAACCATCACGTTAACAGGCCAAACAGCCGGCTTCCCAAATCTGTCCTTTGCAGCAGGACGGGAAAAACACACGTGCTCAAGAGCAGCACACTGGTGTTCGGAAAGTACAAACCACTGCTAAGGCCTGCATGCCATAAAGGTGATGTCTAGTAACAGTCCAGGCATTAATGAGTAAATCATCATAAAGTATTTGGACCTGCGCTGTTCAAAATGAATCGTATGGTCTCACCCTCCAGGGTGTGAGAGCGAGTGTCTGCGCGCACGTGGGTGTGCATGCTTGTAGGACGGGATTCAAATAGCCTGAAAATAGGGATCTGGTGTGATTTTGGGTGCTGTGGAATCATAGAATCATAGAATTGCTGAGGTTGGAAGGGACCTTCAAGATCATCAAGTCCAACCATTAACCTTCCCTGACAAAAGCCACTTCTAAACCATGTCCCTAAGTACCCCATCTAGACATCTGCACGTAGCCAACAGTTGCGATGCAAGGTCCGCAACAGACCTCTGCCCTTCTGGATCATCAGCAGAGGATCCTATGGGATACAGTGCAGCGCAATAAAAGGCACTAGATACCTATTTTTAAGCAACTAAATCACATGTGACTGATTTAGTTCTGAGTACTTCAGTATTTAGTCCTGAGAAAAGTATAGGGCAGTAAAAACTCAAAAAGGATTATTATTACGGTGAAAATTCTAATCCCACACCTACACAACGCGACCGTATGCTGTCCTGCTTCATCTGAAATATTCCTATGCATCACTGAACCGATGTGAAAATGAAACACAGTGTTCCAGATAAAGGAACTCTACGTTTACAAAGTACACAGCAGTTTGCATTAACTGAGACATAACAGACTGGGTTTTCTTAGGATATATCTATATTGATTCAATTTGTAAACCACAGCTCAGAAACACATTTTCTTCTTAAATCCATTCACTATTCTAAATTCATCCTGCTAATCGTATCAGGCGATGGACACGCTGACAACTGCTTTTGATGAATTTAATTAATACAACGACAGAAGGAATAATATATAGCTACATCATACTTCTATGGTCTATTGCTATTCCTCACCCAGCAACTGAAAAAATAACATATTGTAAGTCCTGTGTTTTGCATAGGGCCTTAAAAAATTAGTTTTCACTCCACGTAAGCACTTAACAACATGCTGTATCTAGACTCTAACGATTTAGCCTAAGTTAAAATGCTTATTATTTTTATTTTCTTGCATTATTTTCATTTATTTGTATATACTGAATGTGCCTGGATGTTTCATGGGGCTACAAAGATTTTGCAATAGTTTTATGCAGCACACACCTTATGCTACCAAAGAGCACTTCTTTGAACTTAATGTCCAATTTCGGCTTTGGATCAGAGCATCAGGGCTCAGCGTGGCCAAAAGCAGAGCACAAACTTCTCAGAGAAGCCCGTTAATATTCTTCGGGAAGAGGCCCTTTTAAGCATCATGCCCCATTGAGAAAATTGTGTTAGAGCCTCAGCAAATGTAGATCGATTTTGAAACAGGATCTGCAGATCTGGCATAAGACGCCCAAAACAGCCTATATTTGATATTAAGATGGCTAACCAGAGTAATTTCCCCCAAGGTTTTCTTAGGAATTCCTTGCTTTTCAAATTACATTTGCTACTAGGAATTACAGATATGTGAGAAATAGTTCTTACCTTTGTGGCAAAAACTTCCTCATGCAGTAGTGCCTTCGCCTTTTCTTTTCATTTGAATATTCACCCACTGTTTACCCAACTTCGGTACCTTGCAAACAAGTATTTACAGTTTGGAAAAAAGAAGAAAACTCTTAATTAGAAAAACAAGGTCAAAATCCCCAAACCAGGAAGGGAAAACGCTGTGTATAAATTATTCTCTATCTATCAATTCTGCGATGGATTCCATTCCCATCAGAACATCAAGGGTATCCAGTTCCCAAAGGTACTGGAGATATTAGCTGGTTCCCTGGAAAGCTATCTGAATGACTGGAGGAATTTGAACAGGTCATCCTCAGTGAGGGGAGGTGGATAGTGAATACTTGCTTCTTGCTTGAGATTTGTCGGTCTTCCGCTCTTGATTTCATACTACCCTTACCGCTTCTGCTCAGGTGTTCGCTCTGTGCCACACCAATACTTCCAGGGTGCTGCACCATGCAGTTTAAGGCAAGCACCTATTAATGGCTCACACACCACAAGCTTTCCAATGACCCTCGTGTCATGGGAAACACATGATATTTTGAAGAGACGAGAAAAGAGCTGGAAGAGGGCTGGAGTCCGCAGATGGAAGCCTCTTAGCTTTGCTGCAGAGGCAGCTGCATTATGTGTCCCTGGAAAATAGGAGTACTGGATAAGTCTGAGAAATTATACTTTTTTTGACCTCAAGGAAAATATCAGATACTGATACATACGGAAAAAGAGAAAAAGCTCCATTATTTAGCTAGAGAGACCATTACTAAAGCCGTATATGAGGCTACTAAACGCCTACATGATGCTATTGTGTAACCAAAGAGAAAAATTCCTATTGGTATTTCCCTTAACTTATAAAAAGCTGAACACTCCTTTGCAGAGCTAAGCTGCCAGATATGAAAATGAAATTCTAACACTACCCGTGCTTCACGTGTGGACTTCCCCTCATTACTAATTTTTCTTTTACGTGAAAAATGTTCATCATTGGTTTTGGTAATACAATAATTGCTGGAGATGAGTGAAAAAGGCAAGACCTTTTTGCAAACCATCAGATATAACCTGAATTCTGCATCCTGTGCTTACAGTCCTAAAATCTGGTATCTCTGCCGTTGCAGAGGATGCTGATAATAGTAATAAGTTTTCAGGAGCTGCACGAAGTCGTTCTGTCCAGGCTTGTTTGTTGTGTATAATAAGCTCAGTTCTACAAAAATCAAGTCATTACTGGAACTCCAGGAGTTAGGAGTACTGTGGCAGACTGCTAATTAACTTTGCCTCTGAAACTTTCAGTCATAATTGGATCAGGGAGTGACACATGCATTGAAAAGCAAACGTATCCCCGTGAAGCTGTTTGGCCTAAGAATTTCGTAATATATTAATAGGAATTGGTTTTATTTTGGGTAAGCAGGGTAACTCATATGGTCACGTCCTTTTTTAGACAAAATACAAGTTATTTTTAACAACTTGTTTTTTCTACTGCCACCTAAGGAAAAGTTTTTCCATTTGATGGCCTATCTGAACTGTATCAAAAGGTGATATTCATGATTATAAGAGCCATTCCTCTTGGAAAAACACACTACCAGTCCAAGTCCACTACCAAGCTCCAAAATGAAGGTGACAGAAGGGAAAAAAAATAAGAAAGCTGTGGAGAGAAAAAGATGGGAAATGAAAAAGCAATCGATCAAAAGAGGTATTGGTAGTTGCTTTCTGTACAACAAAGCCTATTCAATTATTGGGCTTTCTTCAGAAGCAAACTGAAAAACTTAAAGTACCATCTATTTGTTGGCTATTATGAATGAGACTATATGTTTTATTTTCAGCATGATAGCGCCCACAAGTTTCAGTGAATACAGGGTCTCATTACTTAGATGTAATACGTACAATAAAAAGCATCCTCAGGTCTCCTTTTCCTACCTCTACCCCAGTCAAGAAGAAAAAAAAAATAGTTATGGAAGAACACTGGCTCAGGGAAATGAAGAAAATCCCACAGGGCAAGTTTGCAGCTGAAAGCAAAGCCCTGTCTTTCCCAAATATATCCTTATTCGCTCATTTACACAAGAAGCCTTCAAGATAAAGAATTAGTAGATCTTCAGGTCACTTTGTAGTGGAAGAAACCCTATATTGTTCATGACCATGCCTAGGAGATGTTCACCCCTGGCTACCTCCCACACAACCCTTCCTACTTCTGTATTTCGCTCAGCACCATCGTGCCGGGCTCTTCCATGATTGCCCAGCTCTCAAAGAGGGTTAATACACCTTGCAGAGAATATGATAAATTTAGAAGCTCCAAGAAACCTAGTATATAGCAGATTTTAGTAAGCTAACTGTACCGCAGAAGAGCCCTAATTTCATTTTATCTCTACTGCACATAGCTCAGCATTGCTTTTTGGTACCGTTGACACAGCAAAGCCTGATAAGGACTTTGCTTTAGGGAGACTGGGTAACTGTAAGCTGGGGTCCTCAATGCGCAGTCTTAGCTATCAACCTTTTCTGATTGACCAGATTGGCTTCCCTAATAGAAATCTATTTGAAATCTATGCCCACCATAGCTTTAATTCCCTAGCAGACGTTGTGAACGGTTATCAGGAAAGCACAGCTTTCAAAAATTGCTGGGAACTCCCATATTAGCCCCTAGTTCATGTGTGGGCAATGGACACAAAAGAAAGGGGGAAAACTTAGCTGTGTCATATGACTCAAAAGGACAGGTCACATTCAAACTTGAGGCCATCTGACCTTTCATCCCATGCCAGACTCATAGACTCCAGGCCAGGACACAAAGCCACATCCACTACGAGCCCCAGACAGCCTGAGCTACACTCTTTAATGTTGCAATAACGCAGAACACAGACCTTTCAGGGAGCTCTCTGATCAGCACAGCAGTTCTGAGCCCCACAATTCTCTTCATTTGCCATATGCAAAAATGCCTTTGGTCTCCAAGGGCAGGAGAAAAGGAAGATCAAAGTCAAGCCCCACTACACAAGTCCCACAAGAGAATTTGTCATAATCCCAGCGTTCCATCTTTTACCTTGAAGCATAGAGCAAATGTGAAAGGAAAGGAAATAAAATGATGGCTTAATAAGTGTACACTATTAGCAATCAAAGGGAACTCATCCACGGAATTTTTCCAAATATCATATAACTTTTTGGAAGACACAGTTAACCCTCTCTGCTACAATCTGCTCACTTGAGATACAATATTTAAATGCTTCTTGAAGTCTCGATGGCAATCGATTATGATAAGCAGAAGAAGAGTTTCCCTCATGCTCACCCATAGTCACCACACAGTTCTGAAACCTCTTGCTGGTATATACAAGAGCAGAAGAAATATTTGGGGGAGTAAGGGAATCAGCATGCCTGATACTCTCCATTCTTTCCCAGGTCTCTACACTGTGTTTTGATGAGTAAAGAGGGTTGTATATATCTTTATATATCTAAACTCAAGTCGAAGAAGAAAGCGCGTGATCAATCTCAATTGTGATGCCCACACTGCCCCAGTTACGGTCTAAGCTTCAATGTAAATGAAGTATTGCTGACTTGCACTGTATTTTAGAAGAAGAAAGAAAGAAAATGTTAAAAGAAGGGGAGTACAATACCTGAATTTGAAGAGCCTAGATGTTTTTGTGCATGCTTCATTCCCCTTAAACACCTCTGTCAAGATTACAAGTCTTTGAAGAGCTGTATTTTCCATCATAAATATTTTTAAATGAAAAAAAAAAAAATGCACAAAGTACAGAATTGCCATTTATGACAGCAAAGAGAAAACTAGTCTGGAATTGTCAAATCACTGCATCTTCTGTTTGCAGGCATACCTGCTAAACCAACAGACCTAAGCAAGCTGTTGAGTAAGGTAGCAAAGCATTAATTTTTCTCCCTATTTTCCATTGCTTAAGATTCTACTACGTTTGTACTTAGAAGGATGCTGAAAAAGAGATGTCAGAATTGAGTTCTGCCTTTTAACTGTGACTGCCTTTTCACCCAAGCAAAAAAACTATTAGATTAAACTTATTAAATTGGTAGGTAAAAAGTACAGAATTCTTCCCGCAATAGGTCAACCATAAAAGGGAAAAGATTTGAAAGAAAGTTGTTATAACGGCTAGTACCAAGTTATCTAAGAGACCCAATATGACAAAAATGCTGAAGTTACTCATTTAAATAGCAAAAGAAGAAGAGGTTGCAAGTATGACACCAAACATGCCCATAATGGTCTGGGGTTAATTAGACTGAAGGAAACAGCTTGGGCTCTCCATTGCGCTTGGGCTGACAAAGACCACAGGCAGCAAAGAGCACAGTAAAAGGAGACGGTCATGCCGGCAGGACAAAAAAAGTCTTATATAATGTTTAGGCTGCTGGCAATCTTAAGACAGAAGAGTTCAGAGAAAAAAGAATCGGCTCTGGAAATTTTGAGGCCACAAGATACTTGCTATTTTAAGGCACGGCACTTTAATCGTTTAAAAGTAAGTTGATTTTGTGTGTGTGAGTGTATCAACCACTTGTATTTCCCCCAATATTAATAATAAAAATTTCCAAATAAATACATTTTAAGTAAATTATAATAATTTCATATTTGTATGACTTAATGATAAAAGCAAGAATAATAGTTAAATGTGTATTTACCAACTACATTTACATATTTAAACAAAAATACCATATGTAATACTACTATTTCACATCACATTTCCATGCATCACGTTCCAGTCAGAAAAATGAGTAACCTTTCAGTTACAAAAAACTGGCTGAAAGGTCACCCTTTCCCCCAGCTATGGCTAAATAGATTTAATCTTCTCAGTCTCGTATTACAGCCAGAGCAAAGAGTTTATGATCAATCCAATTAAAATGCTAATTTCAGGGGGACTGGCAGCTCTCCTAAACTGTAAAGAGTTCTAGTTTACTTGAAATCCCATGGCACAGGGTAATAATACGGGATGTTTGCTGTTTTGTCACCGTAGTAATTTTCCATGATATTACGTTGGAACGCTTGCACAAATATAACTGCAGATAACGCACACACAAAAAAAAAAAGAGGTAAAATATTTAATTTTAACGTAATTATCACATCCCACTGAAAATACATGACTCAGGTCAAAAGATCTTTGCAATACAGACCAGGGAGAGCAGTGTGTTAATCACAAGGAGCTCTGATCCAAAGCCATCCTGCTTGCCAAAGTGAGTGTCTTGTTGGGTCAAACAAGATCACCCAGCCCCTTAGAACAAGTCATTGAAATTCCATCATTACTTTTTGCTCTTGCAGAGCTTGATTGTGTAGCAGACCCTGAAGCGAAGCTTTGCCTCTAGTTACAATTATATAAATTTCACAGTTTTTACCACAAGTCCTCCTGAATGGTTTTGTGATAAGCCATAAGCATAAACTGGTAAGCAATTGTTGTTACAGAGATCTATTAATAGATATTTCTCTTTTAAGAAAGAAAGAAAAGAAAGAAAAGAAAGAAAAGAAAGAAAAGAAAGAAAGAAAGAAAGAAAAGAAAGAAAGAAAAGAAAGAAAGAAAGAAAGAAAGAAAGAAAGAAAGAAAGAAAGAAAGAAAGAAAATGCTATTCACATTCAGCACTGATGCACAGGGCACTTTAAGGGACTTTAAAGGGAAACTGTCAACATGAAATTTCATTTCCTTCTGATTACTTCAGACATACCCAGAAGCTAACAAAAAGGAGGAAAATCTGGGTTTTTTTAGCATTCCCTCCTCTCCTCAAGCCTTCTCTATGTGGCTGGTGAATCTACTTTGCCAATTTGACTGCCTCTGCTCAGTCCCATGTTTTGTTGATGGCAAACACCTTGTCATTGAGCCCTCTGAGGCTGAACACTCGCCCAGGCACTCTCCCTGGTGATGCAGAAAGCAGCAGAGCAATGTAGGAGCCCAAAGAGATTGCAGCCAAGAGACAAACAGGCACATACTCCAGGCAAAGTTAAGATGGCAAATGCCATCTTGGTTGTTACCGTTGTTCAAGGTCTACCAAAAACACCTTTCAAAAGAAATATTACTAAATGGGTGGAAAAAGCTTCCCAATGACATGAAGAATTTTTCAACAATTTCTTCTAAGGAATACATTGTGTTTAGAGGTTGCTGCATTTGGACTTGAGTGAACTAAACTGGTTTTGCGCTTAATCCTGACGGTGGTCAAATGACACAGCTGCAAATTCATGAACATCATTTTCACAGCTAAATCTCTGTCTTGCTTACGCTCCAGCCCTGCTCAGACCGCAGACTGGCTAGATGGACCTTTCTCATCCTTCAGCTAAGTTGCTGAGAGCAGTATAGCTGCAGGGGAAAAAAAAAAAAAAAAAAAAAGCCAAGTCTGGACTGCAAAACCCTTCTGAAAAGCAGAGAAAATATTTACATTGCTGGCTTGTGCTGAAATCAGCACTGCTATGGCTAAGAATGCCCAAGCCAACCGAACGTGATTACACACTGAAAGCTCTTAGCAATATAGTGTTCACATACCATTGGTCTTGATATACCTAGAAACGTAGTGACGGCAGAGCTCACTCAATTGGGGCAGGGGGAACGTTAAAAAATGTAAAGGTATCTGTGACAATTTGCTGAGTGGAGATGTCTGCAGCCAGCATAGCAAGGAAATCGCAGAACCTTACCTTTTTAATGGCACCAAATATAGAGGTAGTAAAAAAAGGCTTTTATTTTCTGTTAAAGCTCTTAGAAAACAAACCAAGCAGTTAGTGATGTAAAAGTACATTAAAAAAAAAAAAAAGGCCCCAAACTACCAGATGTTACTGTCTAAATACTTTGTTAAATTCAGTAGGTCTTAAAGTAGGTTCGCTGAAGTGACACATTATATTTCACAAATCCTTTAGCTGCTCTGTTTAATGATGACCTCTTTGAACGGTCAAGAATTGCCTGGGACATTGAGTATGCTCTTCAGTTAAAGACATACAGAGCGGACCCTGAGTGATACACAAAGTAGAACAAATAAAAGAATTACTGTCCTACTAATATACAAAGTCCTTAGTTTAGGAACAACGTATCAGGAATACAGCTCCTAAAATCACTACTTTCAACTTTCAGTAGTCATTTGGCTCAAAAGGCCTCCAAAAGGAGTCCCGTGTAAGAAACCAATCTGCTTCCGATTTCTTAGCACCACTATTTTTTAAGATGCAGGTGATGGAGAAACTGAAAGAAACACAACCACCTTGACAAATACACACCAAAGAATGGGCAAGCGAAGAAGTAACAGAGGAAAAGTATGCAAAGGAAAAATGAACTCACTGTGTCTTCAGGAAGGCTGAAATATTCTGAAAGTAGTAGTGTGGGCATATTCTTATTTCAACATACCAAAGCAGCAGATCTACATGCAGCATCTGTTCGAGCAATGACAAGAATGGAGCACTGGCTCCGGATGAGACTGGCTACAGGACAGAAACCAGAAGACAATGTTTGTTTTGGCACAGAAATTTGGGACATCATGTAGCTAAAGAAACTCAATGTGTTGATGCAATGTTTTTTTGGCTGTGCTAGTTTTGTGGTGGTTGGCCTTGGCTGCAAATTTTACATATATATATATATATATAAAAACATAACCACTCAAAAAAAAAAAAAATTAACCTCTAAGCAATTAAATGACCCCCAAAAGGTTTCTGCACCTCCATGTTCCTTCATTACAACAGGATTTCCTGCTGTTTCTATTAATACAAACCCTGTATGCTGGTAAGAACACATGGGCTAGCTTCTAATCAGCTGAAAAATTACAGGAGGAAGCAAGTTATTCTTAGGCAGATTATAAAATTAAAAAAGCTCATTGGGAGATCTTTTAAAAGTATTTTTTCTTCCAAAGAAAAAAATTACCCTCTCTTCTGTGTAGCAGGAAGTTACAGCTGTAGTTAAAAGCAGGAAGTTAAGAATATCTCAGGATTTAGATGGGACATTTTGGCGTTTAAAGAATTTTCTCATTCCTTCTTTCTTTCTGACACTAGGTTTCTTTGCCAATTTTATTCCTCTGGTGTTTATAGTTCCCTGAGTTGCCACACTTTCAAGTGCTGTACTGGGTATATGGATAATAATTCCTGTGGCTATTTGGACTCAAGTATTGATAAAGCTTTGACTGTTTTGAAGCACCCTCCATTTCTTATACTGATACATCTTCACAGACCTTTGTTGAAGCGCAACATTTTCCACACAGAAGCAGAGAGCTTGAAAATGTGATTTCTGAGATTATTCCATGTTTGAAAAAAATCACTTAAACACAATCATTGTGCCTGCCTTCAGTATTCACCCAGGATTTAGAGTGTTTGCCAGCTGGAAAACAGGAAAAGACAGGAGTGGAAATGGATTGAAAAAAAACACTTTACAAGAAAGATTTGCCGGAGTTACCCAGAGAGCCTTGGTAAAAAAAACTAAATTGAAATCCAGGCAAAAATGTAATAAAAAATGTTCAGATGGAACCATGTGGATTTTGGGGGATAAAACCCAACTGGACAATTTGGATCCAGACCAGAATTCTCAGAAAATAAGTATTATCATTGAGTTGAGGACCAAAGACCACAGTTAGTTCTGCTGGCAGAGAAGCAGGGGGTGAGAAGACAACCCTGAGAAATGAGGAGCCAAGGAAGAGAGGCAGAAGGATACACTGTTGTCACCAAAACCTATGGAAGGCAACTGCCATTCACCACATCAGTGTGGATCTGACCTTACAACGTGAGGGCCAAGAGACTGAAGAGATATTAAAAGGCTTTTTACGTGGTAGGTAGATTTCTACCAATGATATTCAAAGACATCGATAAGAAGTTAAGAATCAGTGCTTATCTTTTGTTAACGGCAGGCTCAAACCATCTGCAGACAAAACATTGGAGGGGAACAACAAATGAAAAATTTCAGGAGCTGCATTTCTGAACCACATATCATTTATAACTAACCTAGCGACATCATTGTTTCAAGGCAGGCAAAAGAATATCTTTATAAAATGTATGGCCAAACACCCAAAAGCTCCTCCAGTTTTACTTCATGCATATGGCCTTTCAGCGCTATAATTTATATTTCCGCTGCTCACTTGCCCAGATGGGCTTTTACTATATCCTTCTCATAGCTCTCCAGGTGTTGCAAATAAATAAAACACTTTACTTCAGGGAGATGAGAATAGAGTAGGTACCAGCGAAAGCTGCCAATACACGTATTTTAGCAACAGCCATTGCGAAAAATTATTGCATTATTATTATCAAGCATGCCAAGTGATTCTGTATAATATTCAAATGTCATGCATGACAAGTAAACCACAAAACTACTTTCAGTAAACTACTGAAATCAACAGTTGACTGCCGTTAATGATTCTGTCACTGTGTCCAATTCAGTAAGGACACTTATGGAGTATTAGCATCAGAACAATGATTTGCCTGCCTTGCCCTTTGAGATACACTGTGCCGCTAATGTTAAGAACAACCAAAAAAAATGCAAAAGATTCAATGAGTTTCTACATGAGTAAATGGCGATCCCTTCGCAAAGATTCAGGAAGCAGAAGAGAATCTATGTTTGTTGCATGAATTATTTGTTACAAACCATTTATGACCTCTACTCTACAGTATATTAATTATTCACACAACTTGTTCAAAATGAAAAGGGATGGGGCATGGGAGAAGCGATCCTGAATCCTCAGCAGTCTCACACAAAACAGGCTCTGCCCACAACCACGAATTCTCCGGGAATACTGGGAGAATAATAAACACTCTGTCTTATTATTTGAGACAAAGCACACTTTTAATGTAGGGGCTACTCTACTTACTTGAATGTGCTTGTTAAGACATGACACTGGTTTTGTCCACAAAGGCTCAGATCCACAGAAATTATTTCAGAGTTGCCTAAATCTCCTTGTATATGTGCCCCAAGTGACTACATGAGTTGTTGCTCTTCAAGTTCCTTAGTCCATACTGTAATTAATAAAATAAATCCGGTAGCATTATTCAAATGCATGTGTCCATACAAACAATTCTTTACCATTTTTTGACTGAAAAGGCCTAGTGGTATATTAGCAGGCAGAAATGCAGATCAAAGAAGTAGCAAAAACATCAATTGTTTCACGTAAATCCTACCATGCATACGGTAATAAAGCCATCTATGGCACTTCTGATCTGTAGATCCCAAATGACTGTAATCTTATCCTGAAAATCCAAGTAGTTGTCGATAAAAGTGTTGATTTGGACAGAAACATAACTTTTGAAAGGTTTAGGTAAAATTATAAATTACACAGAACTGTAAACTTGATCAAAGAGTCAAATGTTCAAAAGAAACTTAAGAGTGTTCAAAAGCATAGGAAGAAAGCGAAAAGATGAGATTCAGCCTTAAAATACATGATTTAACATGATTTGCAGAAATTAATCTACCACAGACATGCATTTCCATTAGAGACCATAACTAATGCTAACTGCCTTCAAATTCTCTCCCCCCATCCTTTTGGAAAGAAAAGCCAAAAACGTAAATCTAAAATGAAATTAGGCGTATTCATTCCTAAATAGGCAGCTAAGGTTGGGACAGAAGAAGTCAGTCGAAGCTATGAAATAAGGCTTTCAAAGGTCAAAACGTTAATAAAGCCAAGGTCATCTGAGAAGCGTTAGTCCCATAACACTGTTTGGGTGTAATTCCTGATGTTGCATACCCTTGTTGTTTCTAAAACAATATATCTATTAATACAGGTTTGCAGATATACAAACAGTATGTGCCTTGGGTCTTAGGGCTGGATTAGATCTAGTCTTAAATTTGCAAAAGGTCAGTCTTCATGTCCTAAACCTGTGCGAGCAAGTAGGAAGAGAAACTTTGGCACAGAGTTTTATATCTGAGGTGCCTTCTAAAGAGGAGCACCATTATTATTGAGATTTCTGCAGTGTGAGAAGGGGGGGNTGTTTTTACGCAGAAGACTAAGCATAAGACCTTAGAGACATTGCAATCTGAATAGACAAAGAGAAAAAGATGCTGTACAAAGCACGGAGCAGTGAGAGGTACAAACACGACTAGCATTTAAAAGTTTAAGGAATAGGGGTTTTTTTTATAGCACTAGCAGAGAACTCATGTCTTTTTTTAAGACAAATAATGTTTCTTTTAAGCAAAGCTAATGCTTAACACCAGAGCAGATGAATCTGTGTTTGAAGAGAAAGAGTATTCAGTCAATTGTATCATACAATAAAGTGGAGCCTTCTACACTATTATTATCACATTTGCCATTGTACTTTTACATAATATGCAAACACAAAGAGCTGGCTTAAAATAAATGCATTTTTGCTCCATTTAACTAAGCATATTTCCCAAGATTATTGTTTTTTGACCAAATTAAAAATTATCATTATTATAATCCCTCTATTCCAGTGTTAAAAATCACATCAAGCGATGGGTAGCATGGCAGTGTGTCTTAAAATATTACTTTTTCTTTTTTTTTTCTCCCTTGTTCTATTTAGCATTCCCGAAAAGAAGTCTGCCCCTGTAGGTTGCTGCTATGTTTGAAATGAATGATAATTCAAGAAGATTGGAAATGAGTAGATGGTTCAGTGAAGATATCTCCTCACCTCTTTTCCCCGTGTTACACACACAGCATTCCTGAAAGGGAGAAAAAAAATATCCTGCACTTACGGATGTAACATTTCTACCAAGTTTCCCCACAATCCAACAATGACACCGCAATTAGGCCAGAGCTTTTTCTGAAACAAGGCTGTAATTAAACATGGATGCCTCTAACATCCTCTCCTTTCAAAACATACTTGGATATCGCCTATGATTACAAGCAGGTATCTGGTATTTCTCAACTTATCACAAAGGACACACATTAAAACTGTGTCTTAGACTATTTAATTTTATCACATCAGTTTGCTACTTTCAAGCCGCCTCGTGTTCTGAAATGATTTCTGTGGTTTGGCGGGGAGTCTTTACGAACTCAACACCTACACGTTGGCCCATCGCTGAAAATCCTTTCACAGGTTATTTCTTAATTTCCGGGGAGGGCGAGAATGGAGAAGGAAATACACCCTGTTTCAGAACACGGATACTTCAATCATTTCTAGCAAATTAGGAACGGCATGTGTTTAACTTTTATGGTGCAGTACTGCGCTCATTGAAAGGATGATAACAATATTCAAGGAATCCTAGCTTTGCAAAGCGTAAAACTGTTTAATGGTTGCCATTTGACATAATATTCATTACAACAGTACTCATTCGCAGAAGAAAGGTAAGATTTTGGAGAACCATTTAGGAACATGACTTCTATTGATTTTATTAAATGTCAATGGTGTTTTCATATGAATCCATATTTATTCCTTTCTCACTCTTTCTTTTAAGAGTCCAGATAAGAGAAGGTCACACAACTGAGTCCACCACAACACGGGCATCCATTGTGAGCTTCCTTTAATTATTTTTTTTTGTCAAGGCACTGTTACAAGAAATAAGTGCCTGTGGGCATGCAGAATGGGACGAGCTATTCAGGGGTGGCTGGACACACTGTGTACATGCACTTGGCCGGTGCAGCTGGGCACTGAACTTGGTATGGTCACTGTATGTACGCAGCGTGTTCTCCAGATCTTCAGGAAAGGTTGTAGGCACACTGTTCCAAAAAGCTCATGTCAGAACCATGCCAGAAATTAAATGAACTGGATTAAGGCCTGAATGCTGTACATTCATGAGTATCTCATACCCAAAGCAATTATTGCCTAGAATATGACAGTGAAAATTATAGATGAACTTTTCACCCTCCAATAAACCTTACAGTAAGAAGTTTTCAAGGAATTATGCTTTAGGCAAGGCCTGTCTGGTGAAGCCAAGAAAATTAGTTTAGCATTTTCTAAATGTCCCTTTCTCTCTTCTACTCCACTCTCATGAGACCCCACCTGGAGTACTGCGTCCAGTTCTGGAGCTCCTACTACAAGAAAGATATGGACGTGCTGGAACGTGTCCAGAGAAGGGCCACAAGGATGATCAGAGGGCTGGAGCACCTCTCCTACGAGGACAGACTGAGAGAGTTGGGGTTGTTCAGTCTGGAGAAAAGAAGGCTCGCAGGAGACCTTAGAGTGACCTACCAGTATCTTAAGGGGGCCTACAAGAAAGCTGGGGAGGGACTTTTTAGGATGTCGGGTAATGGTAGGACTAGAGGGAATGAATTAAAACTAGAGATGGGTCGATTCAGACTGGACATTAGGAAGAGGTTCTTCACCATGAGGGTGGTGAGACACTGGAACAGGTTGCCCAGAGAGTTGGTGGAAGTCCCATCCCTGGAAGCCAGGCTGGATGGGGCTCTGAGCAACCTGATCTAGTGGGAGGTGTCCCTGCCCATGGCAGGGGGGGTTGGAACTAGATGATCTTTAAGGTCCCTTCCAGCCCTAACAATTCTATGATTCTATGGTTCTCCTTGAGACTTTCACAGTCCCAGGGACAGCTTTGGACTCTTCTCCTGCACTATGTTTATTCAATACAGAGACAGTTGCAGCATTGTGTGACTTATCACAATGAGCCCACAAGACTTGCATGTTAAATATTGACTACCAAATAATCACAACAAGTCATTCACCAGGAAAGGAGTGAAACAAGTGGAAAAAAAAACCCATCCAAAAACAACTGATAAGCTGTGTGAAAGCATTATCGCATCTCAAAGGACCATCCATAAATAGAAAACCAAATTCATCACTTGTTCCCTGAATTAGTGGCTCGGCTCCAAGAGATAAATAAATCAAATTATTCTAGAAAGAAAATAAGACGACTCATTTCAAAATTCAGTGGTTCAAGAGGCTGTGAGTTACGGATTTCTCATCTTTATTCCATTTCACAGGTGAAAACTCACTGAAGACAAAGGAAAGACTTTCTCTTATTTCAATTAGCCTTGAGACGTATTATAAACACATGATATCTAATCTTATGTCCAGTTAGCTTCTCATTTCCTTTATATCTTTGTACATCACTGATGCTAATGGTGTTTGAGTGGTATAAAAACAGTGCTCAATGAAATGAGGCTGAGTCCTGGAAGACCATTGCTGTGCTGGGGGCTCACTGCTAAGCCAGGCACCTAAAGCTGAAGGGAAAACACACATTTACGGATTCAGCCCAAAAATCCATCTAAAGACTCACTAGTACTATGACACCCATAGGAAATGAAAAAGTGTTATTATATAGACAAAATGTATTAATAATAGTAAAAAAAGCTCAATTTTTACTCTTTCATCAGAACGTAGCTAACCAGAACTTCAAGGTTACTTGAGCTTGAAATAAAAACATCTTAAACCACCCCTTTGTGCAGGAGCAACCCCTTTCCCCACTAGTTATGTTCAATCTTCTCATTTCACTGTGGTGGGGCAGAGTGCTACTCCTGCATGCAGCCAAACCATAGCAAAGAAAGTGTTTTATCTTCATTTTTTAAACTCGTCACTCCACTGGAGGTTAGGAAGCTCTAGAATATAGTCAACAAAGAGACGAAAACTTGAATTATGTCAAGCAGAAACATCACTTTACAGTTATCCCATGTTTCCAACGATAGCATATTTCCACGAGCATAAGTAAGCATTTGGACAAAAACAAAAGGAAGGAACTGATGCTCCTCAAGTTGTTGTTCATGTAAAGTTATTGATGTGACTGGAGGTATAAAAACTTAAAACTCAAGACCATTGTAGGAGAACAGGTCTGGAAGCTGGCAAACAGAAGGAAATCCTGAATAGTTGGTGCATGTTTTAAGGAAACACACAGTGCCAAATATGAAATGTGATTGTGTCAGGTATGCGATTTGTAGTCACAGAAGTACAAGCTTTGCCAAAACTCTTAGAGGCATTTTTGTTGTTACCAGTAGAAGGGAATTCACTCTGAAGGTTAAAAAAAATTAAAATTGTATAAAATACCAGTCTCCAAAGCCAGCCTCACCAGCACTGAGCTGTTTTACAGCTTCCTCCCCAAATTTTGTTCCCCCATATGCGTATGTACACGCAAGTCCCCTCCGTATACTGTGTGGCGCCAGTCAGCAACCGAGCAGGGGACAAAAGATGGATTTCTTCCTTCCCTTTCCTTTTAAGTAAATTGTCATTTTCTCCAGCAGAACGTACCATCCTCGCTGCCCCAAAGGAAGACATGGTGTATATCCGCATTCCATGAATACTTACCAAGTTTCTTAGTGCAGATTGGGTGGCGTGTGCCATTCTCTAATCCATCCACCTTACCTGGTGGCTGCGTTTCTCATCCTGAGCATTACAACTGTCTTATTTTGGTCTGTCAAGAAAAAAAGCTTCCTAACGTACAGCATTGTGTGTTGACTCACAACACAGAGCAGCTCTGTGTGCTACTGATGGTTGTCCACCGCCCTGCTCCTGTTGGTGCCTTTGAAAATCTTTTCTAATGAATCCTCTCTTAAGTAATCACTCTGCCAAATATCAATTGTCTAGAAGAGCTTGGTTTTTAACAAAAGGTCAAACAAAATTGCAATGAAAACCCTAGGGATACTTGCAAAAGGTCACTTAAGACAAAAGGGATTCCCAGCTGAATACAGGTTTCACCGTAGCGTATATATTCTGAGGGCTACCTTTTCAGAGAAAAGCTTTAATTCATCGTCAAAATTAATGCTTATAATTTTCTGTGCACAATCATCCATACACGCAGTAAATGAAACAGTCATCCAAATGTGTGTTCTGCAGACTGTTCCTCCAGCCTCCAAATAAAACACTCGATTCCACAACTGCATTACTTACGATGGCAGATAAAGTGGCAAGGTGATGATGCTTACAGAACTGTATTGGCCTGTTTGTATGAAGACCTGGGCTCAAGAAATATATTTTCATCTCTGTGCCTGTTGATCTGCATGAGCATTTCACAGTGAATAACTTATTTGACTAATTTAGGGCCATCACCGGTTTACAAAATTCCTTTGTGCTGACTTCTTTGGCCATTTTGTTCATTATTTGAAGTTACAGAACAGATGGTTTGTTCACATATATTTCTGCCTAATGATTGCTCGTAAACTCTCTGTCCTGGATAGTGCTTTGAATATTGGCTCTGCAGGCTGTGACTGGATTTTTAACTCACATAGTGCATGGACTGGATTCCCAACTCACTCTTTTGTGTGTGTGTGTGTGTGTGTGTGTGTAAGCTAACTAAATTTTTTCCCAAACCACAGGATATCTTCAAGAAAGCAAGGGTGAAAATGTCTGCTTTAAAATAGAGCTTCTTAAAGATATGTGCAACTTTCAATTTCTGAATAGTCTAAACGAAGCTATGAAAATTCAGACATTTAATTACAGATAGTTAGGTACTCAATTAGATTGAAAGTTAGATACAAAGGAACTAATGAAACTGGCTAAAAAGCAAAACGCAACTCAACAAAACATTTAGGAAACGCAAGTAAATGGAATGAAAGACATCCATGCAGTAAGCAAACACTGTTTTCTTTTCTGTTCTCAAAATTTTGCTATTATTGCCAGGAGAGGGACAGAGCTGGCCCAACAGGATGCAGCGATTTGAACTGAAACAACGACAGCTCTCCTAGATGAAGTTGAGCCCTTGAAATGAATGATGCCTGTTTAAACCAGGTAAGAATTTGGGCAAATTGGCTGTTTTACAAAAAAACAACTAGCAAGCATGATTCCTCAATAAATCCATATAAGAACAAACAAGAGCGATCCAATCAGGCTTACATTTTAGTACTAATGATGTGTTTATAGATATTTACCTCTGCAGCATTTTCAGAGACTGTATCTTGAATTGCTATTAATGCCTTTCTTCACTGATTAATAAGGAGTGAAGCTACTGAGATGTACGGTTTCCACTCGGTTTTATACCGGTGTAACATTGCCATCTGCAGGACTCACACCACAGAAGCTCTCCTTTACGTGAAGACTGATGTTACAATCAAGGAATAGAAGCCACTGAAGTTGAAAATGTAAGTGTCCAAAATTAGCCCTGTTTGATCAGCCTGACAAACTGCTATTTTACAAATTATCCAGTAATAGTATGGCTCACCAACAAAAGCAGCATATTAAACTACTGCCTAGCAAGTTATAAAGCTAAGGGAATTCCTTTAATCTGGCTGAATTATGTATTAGGACAAAAAGACGCAATTATTAAGTACAAGAGGCTTCCGATTTAGTTGCTTATCAGAAACCAACATGTTACATCTTCAAACCATCATACAAAAATTTTATAATTTTGTATTCTACAGACGATTCAGAGAAGTCTTTCTCAGCGCCTGTCTGTCTTCCCAGCTTTGAAAAACGGACTTACGGAACACAAATCGTTATTCACCACACTAGGCTATGGATATCCCTTCAAAGTACAAAATATACTGTCCAGAGAGACGAAAATGCACATATGCCAGTGCTTAATTTTAGGCAGCTGCTAAATTTTAACCCCCCCTTTTTAAACTCTGCCCTAAAGACATAATATTTGTGATTTCCAAGATGGCAGTGATTCACTTAGAGATCTTAGTCTCCTAGAATTAACTCTAAAGCTGCTTTCACAACATTTAGCATTCTTCTAATGAAAAGAAATATTTTTAAGGCTCAAATGCTGCGTTAGCTGACCAAGCACCCCAAGAAACAGCACAAACGGGGGTGATATGTCATTGAGGAGCACTGAATTAGGGCTGCTTCACTGAAATCTCTTCCAGTGCGACAAGGAAGCAAAACAGAATTAAGCAGTGATCAATAAGTACTGGGGAAAGGCTGGCGAGGTCAGGGAGGCAACTTGAATGAAATAATCTGATTGAAAGTGTGATCTTTGATGTCAGAAAAAGTGGTTATTGACTTTAATTCAAAGAAGACAGAATGCTGCAAGACATTTTCATTTTTGAGAATCAAAGAAGAAAGTAAATCAGAGGGGAAAAGAACCAGAAGCAATAAAACAGACAAGAGATCTAAAATTTGAGATGGACACTTTTTATGTATGCAGAAGAGTCATAAACTTGAACATTAGTATGCTAAGATGGCTCTCTAGTTGTTGGGAACCACTAGATGAATTTTGCCTCCTTAATTTATACGTAGGGAAAAAACCCCGCACCAGTTGCAAAAAAATAAGAAAAATTAAAAGAAAAAAATCCCATCGACCCAAGTTGAACATGTTTTCATTTTTCAGTTCAGTGGTCAAACTAGAAAATCGATTAGGTTCACAACTCCATCTGGACATTCTTAGTCCAGGAACCACAGAATGGGCAGAATGGGGAGGAAGGGGTGACTTTGCTGCGTGCCGAGGCACATTCTGGTTTCAGGTTTCTCTTCTGACAGCTCCACCCTGGCCTAGTTGAGAACAACAGATGACAAAAAAGCTGATTTATTTCTATTTCAAAACTGCCAGTCTCACATACTTAAGGACAGTAATAAAGCTGTTAGCAGGGGGTTGTCAGCATTAAGATATTAAGACGGTTAAGAGACTTTCCAGATTGAGGTGATGTCGGTGAACATTTGAAGGCAGCAGCTGAGCTGTGGGCAGAGCATCTGCAACAATGCTGAAGATGTTGAGGAGGGCACAAATTTATATGTTATCCTGCCACTTAGTCTGCCCCATCTGACTCTGTACTATGGCAAGCAGCTAGTATAACACTATAGGTTTCAGAGAACGATGCAGAAGAAACTCTTGTCTCCGCTACAGCCAAGAAGCGATAGACATGTTTGGATAACATGGCTGTGGAGCGTGGAGCCCCAGGAGCTACAGCAACGATGAGATTTGTCACTACAAAAGCTTTGATCAGGATACTGTCAGTAACCACCTTACTGCTGCCACACAAGGAAGCAAGTGACTCTCTGGACACGAATCCTTAGATAACCGCGGTAGTAGCCTAGCTCCTGATGTCTAGAGGACATGCTGGTGATGCCGGTGTTCTTCTCCCTTGGTGAGGCTCTGCTGTTACTAAACTAAGAGTAGAAAAGTAGTAATAAATTAGTGTCACGAGAATGCTCATGGAGTCTTTTCAGGACAATTTCATTGCCTTGCTTAAAAACTCAAGCCCTTATTACCAGGAATGTTGATAGAAAACCAATTTTCATTTCAGGTTTGTGTTGATTATAATACTTAGAATTAACATGGTACTTGAGAATTACCAGTTGCCTAAAAATTAATTGTGAATGAACTTACACCTCAGAGGATATTTCTTGTGGATGATATATCTCAGAATCTTTAAATGATTTGCAGAAGAAAAACAATTTTAAAACTATTAAACTTGCCACTGTATGCCATTGTTTTGTTTTTGCAGCATATTTCATTATGCAATACAAACAGTAATTATATATTAAAGAAGGGCTAATAGCCTCCAGGCTTTGCTCTGCGCTGTTGTAGGCACTTAAAAAAAAATGTACTCAGGGACAGCCTCCTCCTCTGCTCATCAAAATCTCCCACTTGGAAAAGATAATTCTCATTGTGCCCTTATGTGGGATGGACATTCACGCTCAGAGGAACAGACTCAACATCACGCTGGTGTCTACAGCAATGCCCAGGAGAGTCTCTGGAAGCCTACCCTCACACCTTCCCCAGGCTACCTTCCCTCTTTTGTTCTCTTTAGAAATCTTTCCAATTCTAATTTTTAAGACGCTACTAAAAGACCATACATTCACACATTCTAGGCACCAAAATGCTTTACAGGAGTTCAGGCAGTTAAAAAGTCAACAGATACAGAGGGGACGAGAAATCCAGAGCTATTAAAAAAAAAAAAAAAAAAAAAAAAAAAAAAGANAAAAAAAAAGAAAAGAAGGCAATAAAGATATTTACACCATCAATTCCCTAAGGAAATTAATAAGGTGGAAAGGTGGCCAGGGGTCACGGCTGGCGACTGGCACCGGCGTGGTGAGGGCTCCCACGTGAGAAGTGGCAGGTCTGTGTGGTTAGGAAGGCGCTGCTGACACGAGGTTGGAAAAAGAGACAAGGGAGAGAGGTTGGAAGCACCATTTAGGGGGTTAGGCAGGAGCACACATCTGTTGCATATTTTATGATGACATAGAGCAGGAAGGCAGGGTACACACAGCACCAGCTCAGGAGTGCGATGTCCTAAGCACCAGGTACATATTACCCATTCAATCCAGCATGTAAAGGAGTGCAATGTTTTACCCAAATCTGGTTTCTCTATTACTTTATTATCTACCCAGCAGATATATTAAGCTCCTCATTAAAATTATCTGTCCTACTGAGGCTGACTGCCGTGATTTAGTATTGGCTGGATCTTGTAAAGTCCATGGAGCTCACGCAATTCTGGTGAATTAGAGGCAGTGAGGTGTCCTTGCCAATCTATCGCTGCCTCTGCCCTGATCCCAATTCAATTGCTTGTAAGTCACCAGGGGGAAGCAGAATAATGCTGCTCTGACCACTGTAACCTTGGGCAGTTAGGCTGGAAGATGGTAAAATCACAGTAGCCAAGGCCGTGATAAATGCCTGTTCTTGAGCAGGCAATGAATAACTCCACATTACAATTGCAAAATATATGATATTTTACAATTTATATTTAACATAAAATACGAACTTCTACCGGGCCTTTGGGAAAAACTTTGCTAGCATTCACACTGCTAATCCCGGAGATGGATTGGACACCATTAAATAGAACAAAAATGTTACTGAATAAATAGTTAAGGCTAATGGCTTTCTGCACCAGAGACAAAATAAATTATCCAACATGAGATGTTGTATTAACCATATCACAGAATTGTTACATAAAACAGGGGACTCAAAAAAACTGGTCTAGGGAAATGAGGTAGTATCTAACTGCATTCTTGAAAATAGAGAGAGAGGCTAATTAGAGAGAGAGGAAAAAAATACATTTAAAACATGATTGCTCTTACTGGGATCAAAGGCACCCTCAGATGATGAGCAAAAGGGCAGTCCTAAACAGAAACCCTAGGGAGCCGAAAAGCAGCGAGCCAAAGGAAACCTTTATTTTAGTGCCTGTGGGGAGCAGAACCTGCTCTGTAACAGATGGTCCCTGTCTGCCTTCTGACATCTTTAGCAGTATTAATCCTAGGCAGGTTTGTGCTTAACTTTCCTTATTCCCTGCCCCCAAGAACCACAACATGACCATGTGTAAACAGCTTCCATTGGAATAAAGGTCCATCCACACAGATGTCCAGGTACACTTTTGTAGCCAGCACACGAGAATCTATCCTGGCATGGTTAAAACACTTGATTTACACCCATTCAGAGGCATTGCAGTTTGTCAAAGAGAATGACAACTAGCTCTCCTGCAGGCTGCTTGGAGATTCATGGCTACTACATGGTCCTGCCTTATCATGAACGAACAAGATGTAGTCCTATCAGAGAAGGAAACACCAGCAGCAGATGGGACGGCAGAACATGTACAGCCACAGATGGAAGGAAGAGGCTCCAGCAGGACCCTACATACTACAGCCTAAAAGAATGCACTTCATTTTGGAAAGCTTATCCATATCTCTTTGATAGCGTTGCATTACACAACTGTGCAGTTTTCTGCCTAATCGATGCCAGCTCTGTACAAACGTTAGCCCCTCAGCAGCCTTCGAGGTGGGCGATTTCACAATTTTATGTGTAGGAAGTGTGATTCACAGGCAAAAAAGAGCCGTTGTTTCTCTGTGCCAGACAAGAAGAGCTATACTCAGCCTTAGGCAGGTCTTGAAAGGAAAAGTTCCAGAGTTCTCACGCTAATCCACCTCCTTCAGTACACAGCAACATCTGCTCTTACAGAACTAATAATCTGCGTGACTTGTCTGGGCACATGGAAATGCGATTTGAGCTCATCCTGTGGAACAAACAGCCCTGAGTCACTGTCACAGGTGCCTACGCCAGATGTCAGACCCCACCGGTATTCCCGTGCTCTGCTGCAAATCGCAATCAATTATAAATTATTCTGAAGTCATATTTCACATTTACGATTTCCTGTCCTGCCTCTGAGCTGGTTAAGATGAAGTTCATCCAACCAGCTCCTACCTCCCTCCTGCTTGGTGAGAGTTTCAAATCCGTGGCTCAGGAAAGCTCTTAGTTCTGCATTCCAGATAACTCATGCTCAACAGCAGCTGCACATACCAGATATCTCAATTAAAGATTTTCATCTTTTCATCTCTGAAAACTGACACGTAACTCCCTTTTTGAATAAAGGAGATCGTGAAAATCTCAGTTCTTAGAGCGCCTCGTTAATCCCTGCTCTAACTTGACGTGCTTCACATTACATCAGGAAATACACCTGACCTCCTATGACATTATCAGGTACCAAAGTGACTGTGAAGGCTCAGCCCTGTTGTGCCAGCCGTTTATGTTACCCTGTGAAAAGCCCTTCAATTTCCATCTGTCCTCATCTCAATAAAGGGACAATGTCAAGGGCTAAATTTCCAATATGCCAGAGCTCGAAGTTGACCAGCTCTATAATATAATATGCATGAAGGTCAGAAGCAGCTGTCACCTCAGATGTGTATTTTGCACTGAGTTATTTTCTTAGCCATGAAGAAATTCACTTGAGAATGTTACTACACTGAGAAATATGAGTGAATGGGAAGAGGCCGTGTAAAAAATGAGACAATCAGGCCAGGAACCCCAGTTCATTTTGACTGCATTGGCCTGTTTGATCCAACTTCTAAACCAGCCTTAACAGAGAAGCATTTTTCCTGTTTGAATTGCATTAAGAAGTGGAATTAGCTTTATAAATATAAATCAGTTAAGTATAATGCAATATTTATGCCATGGTATCTGATTTTTTCCCCTTTAGGATTCCATTTAAAAGGGAAATAACAAGGAAACTTAGCATTGTCAGAAAGAGAGTGGGTTTACAATTTATGCTAATTAATTTTCATATTGACACAAAACGAAATCCTGCATTTTTATTTGATTGCAGCAAGGAAAAAAAAAAAAGAAAGAAAAAGGCAGATTAAACCCCATACATTTTTTTTTTCTGCAACAGATAATGCTGTAAGGAAAAATCTATATTTTTTACCAAAAATGTTAATTCTCATTCACTCATTCTTCTACTGCCCAATATGCAGGCCACTGTGCCCAAACCAGTCCTCACTCCCTACCCCAGTTCCCCAGAAACAAGGGCAAAGGTATAAGCAAGAAAAGTAGCTCAGTTTACTTGAAGCCATGAAAGGCTCCAATCAAGATCAAGAAGCCATTATTCTAGGCACTATATAAAAGGAGCAATAGCCCCTCCCTGACCTGAAAAGAGGTTCAAAATTTTCCATTAAACTGAATAACATAATTCAAAGTTGAAAGAAAAAAAAAGAAAAATCTATTGCTAGCAAAGGTAGAGAAACAAAACCTCATCATCATTCTGTTAATAAAAAGGCTACTTGGAATTTGCAAAAAAACCCCAAAACCTTACCAGTTGGCTAATTCCATATATATTCTATATATTCCATACATATGAAGAGCCTGTGCCAAACTCACCATTGTTCTAACTTGCTGGGCTTCGCTGGTGGAACATCAAAAAGAAAACCTGGCCCACTGAGGTCTCTTTTCTGTTAGAATTATTCATCAAGGATCTGCAAGCCTGACCTGAAGTTTTCCTCCAACTTCAGCCGAATCAAATTCTTTTTGGTGTTCAAACGGATTCATTTTTCTCTTCCCATTTCCCACACGTACGCCCCATCTCATTTGGGCAACAGGGAAAGGTTCTATACTGCTCGAAGTGATACACAGTATTATGTCTTTGATTATTTTAGAGGCAGAAAGAAAGCTGAAGAGCAGTAAGTCCACTTCACTAACCAACTCAGGCTCTGTCAGCTTTGTCCCTTCCTCAAAGTATTTACTCTTCTTTGCTATACTTTAATTATTTGGTAATTTTTTTGTGTGTGTCGTTAATAGAATTTGCCCATCGCATTGATTAGCTTACTTAGTTCAGCTGGATTCACATTGTAAATAAGATTTCTTTGCAATTTAAAAATCCCTCTGCTCCAATGACTCCATTTTGGTTTTCTCCCCCCTCCTAATTTTCATAGAAGGAGCAGCGCTAATTACCTGCCCTTGTGTCAATGTTTCCTCAGCAGCAGCATCCAGTATTGAATTGCTGGTTCCCTTATTGTTACTGCCATTAGCACTGAAGTATTCTTATAAGGAATATTTCATGCAGCTAGCCTGAGGTTCTCACTTCTGCAACAGAACAAGAATAATTTCTCAGTTAGAATCAGGATGTTCTCCATCCTTAATGAGACAGCGGCATGATTAGAAATAGAGATATTTTCCATTTCCCATCCACATTCATTGTAATCCATATTTCACTGAAGTAAATGCAGGCTTGTCCTGAGATGCATGTTGTGCCCATTCACACATGCACACACACACAACAAAAAAGGTGAATTCTTTATCTCAGGTTTGCAGCTTTCTCAAATATCATAAAATCCTAATTCAGTTTTCCTTATTTTAATGGCTTTTCCCAGCACAGTTTTCAGGCACACATGGAAGCTAGACTTATTCCTGTCTGGCAGTAGCGTGATGCTGTCATCCTCAACTAAACGTGCTGTGTCTGAACTATACTGCGCAAAGATAACTACAATATTAGCAAAAAGGAGAGGGTTATAATTTAAAATATGATAGCAAATCCCTTGGCTTAAAATCTATCTTCCTCATCTTAGCATAGGAATAAAATGAATTTTTTTTTTTTTAAATTTACCAGGGTAGCTATTTAAGAATTGTATTTGATTGAGATAGAAAGCAACTCTACTCCACTGCTTTTCTATTTTAAATATTTGCTTTAGTCACTGTGTTGCCTTACGTCTTCCCCACTAGTTAAGTCATCTTGAATATTTACAGATAGTTGACTTTGATAATCCTTATACAATCTTATTTTTAAAATAGCTGCCAAATGACTTGGCTTGAGAAAGCTATGAAATATCTTTGGCACCAGTTTATTACTGAGGAAGGTAATTGTAGAATGTTTAGTAGAAAAGGGAACGACTAAGTCTTCATCCAGGATAGGTGATACACTGAAGAAGGTGCCACAAAGGATAGAGACATGTAAGGAGGTGGGAGGCAAGGTACTTGTACCTGTTGGAGGATGAGGATGACAAATTCAGATGGCATAAAACAATACAGGAATTCTGTTTTCTCCTATATAAAGCGTTTCTGGAGACAATGAACTCAGGAAGATGTACTGCAGAGGCATTTATCAGGAAGGACATCCTAAATGGCCAAATTGAACTACCCTTGAGCTTTTAAGGGCGAACTGAAGCCTAATTTAAACCCAAGCAGACGTGTGCTATAAGTTGCCAAGAGCCAACAAGCGCAGGGATTTGCTCAGCGCCGGCGCGGGACGGCTTCGGCTGGGTTCGTGTGGCTCAGCGAAAGCAGGACTTTCTTTGAGCTGCCTCATAAAGCCCATCCTGGGAGGTCAGCTTCATGCTTTTCTCTAGACAAATCTTACATGGTTTGAAATCTGAAGACAGAGGTAGAGAGACTTGTCTAAACTCCGCGTGCCATCCTCACTGTCGCTCCGTGCATTGCAGCTGAATGCATTGAAACGGCGGCAAACGTCACCGATAGAACCCAGCGATGGTTCATTGCCCATCAGCATGCAGGTAAATGCTTTCATCTAAACAAATATGCAGAATTTACAGTTAGTGACAAAATTCTTCAGAACTCCTGAATGCCACCCTGTTATTAACACCATATAAAAAGTGTCTGTGGAGCACAAAGTCTGTCAGCATGGGAGCAGAAGGGTTAATCCAAATTAATTTCTGACGTGGTTTAGCTAAATTGCATTAAACCGTTATTCAGAGGTTTGTACTAAGAATTAAAAATGCCTTGATTCCATTTTCTTTACCTGGCTTCCAAACAATTTAAGTTAACAATCAAATTTTATTTCTGAATATGAACGTGTGCACAGAATTTAAAATAGCCTAACTAAATCTCCTTCCATGTGACTCAGGCAGAGAAGGAAGCCTCGACGATTGCCACAGCCTCCAAGAGACATGAAGACCACTCTCTCTAACACTCCATTTCTTCAGATGATAGTTCAAATCTATCTATGTTGTGCATTTCAGGAGGGATGGGAGGGAAGTGGAAACGTATATGCCTTGTGCAATAATACTATATAATGACATCCAATACCAGAGGCAGACGCTGGACTATTTAGTCTCATCCCATATGGCAAGACAAATGTTCTCCCCGTTTATTATTAATAGCGCTATGACAACACTGTGACTCAGCATCAGAAATCATTATTTTAAATATCTTCCACCAGAACTGCCTTGGCATGAGCCTTTGTTCCACAGAAGGTTGGTCCTGACTAAAACTTTCCACCCCGCGCTGAGATGAGCACAGTGATGCGAGAACCTGCTGATCCGCTTCCACGTTAAAATAAAAGTGTGTCCTAACCTTCGAGGAGTTGATATGGCATTTTGAGTTATAGATCAAGGAGAAAAATTTAATGGATAAATGTTAAAATCATTAAAGTGGCTTTTCACTGCAAATAAAGGGTGAATGGCTCATCCCAAGTCAGCTCCCAGATGTATCAGTTTAGGTTTTTCCTCCCAAAGAATGCATAAATCTCTTCAGTCTCGTCTCTTGTCATCTTCTTGTCAAAAGAAATTTCACGTCACTTCCCCCCATCGTTACTCCCCTTGGCTTCTGAAAACATTCCACTTCAAAATTTTATCACGGAGGGTCGTGGGTTTTTTTTTTTCCCCTTTCTAGGTTTCATGAGGGTTATGCTATGAAATGCACAGAAGTAGATTTATTTTTTTTTAAAGAGCCTTAATACAGTCAGTAAAAAAAAAAAGAAGAATAAAAATCATAGAATGACTGAACAACCTTGATATTTTCCCTCTCTGAATCTACCTTCATTTCACTTCCAAAGTCCAACTGAAGCTGCGGCAGTCTGATGGGCATTTTCCCTCCTTAGACTGTACGTGATGCTCTTAGAGGAGAAAATAGACGGATCTGCCACCCGGGCAGGCTCCCAGCGACTGCTTCCTTGTGACATCCCTTCCTCCGCCACGAACACCTCCTTCATTAGCCCACAACAGCTACGGTTGGTATCTAAAGGCTGTGAAAAAATCCTCAAACCCCGCCACCGAATGACAGGCATCCATTTAAAAAGACTTGACAGTTTCAGTTACTTTCTCCCCCTAATTTTTTTCCAGGAGGTAACACACCCTTTTCTGCAGTAAGCAGGTTGGTGGGGAGATCAAGAGAAACTCAGTTTTATAAATGTAGATAAGTAGGAGTTGACAGCACAAGGAAGATTCTCTACGTTTATCAGAGCAGGCATGTGAGACATGCATAAGACATAAAAATGCAACCGACAGCTTCCCTTCAGTACCTGTAAAATCCCATTGGAAGATCATTTTCTACTGCAGAAACAGCCGTACGAACTCCAGCAGATGGGATGCATTCTCCACACAACTGCATCCGTACGTAAGGAGCCGGTCCTTTCACTGGGCAAGGCGACAGAGATGGAATGAACATCATCTACTGCGTTTCAGCAGAAATTGAGTTTTAAGGGATGAGGCCTTGGGTAAGATATTGCTGTCATCTGCAATTTTTATGGTGGAAAAGGGAAAAAAATAAAAATAAAAAAAAAAAACAAAACCAAAAACAACCAAGATGAAAAACGGGAAAAGAATTAATAGTTTTGCTCATAACAGTATCCTAATATCCATATGAAAATGGACATTAATTTGGTATTGTGTAATATTTTTCATGCTTCATTGTACAACTGATGATTACCTGATTTTTTTAAAGAAAATGGACATTAGACTATCTATGTGACAGCCACCCGAGGCTTACGTGTGGATTGCTGCCTCGTACCACCACGCAGACCTTGCGCGTAGGGCTGGCAGTATGGCTGTGGCGGTGGCAGCTTCCTGCCTTCTTTGGAAATAACTCTTAAAAGTTATTTTAAAAACACAGACTTTCCTTCTGAATTTCACAGATGTTTGCAGACAAAAGAATCAACAAACGTGGTTCCCCCAACAAACTTTGAGCTCCCTCAAAGTTTTGGAAGGACCCTTTTGCGCCTCACTTTTCATGCCTCTGCATTTTCCTGGTCCTCATTTCCCCTCCTGAGGATTTTCAACCCTATCTCAAATGCCATTACCAAATAATATTAATTCCCAAATTCACATCCTATTTAGATCTATTCCTCCTGTTTAACTGTCTTCACATCCCAACCATCATCCCAGAGCGTTAGCTAAACTGTTTCTGCCCACAGCCCCAACCTAACCCCCACCGACCTCTTTGGCTCAGCCGCGTCCAAGTTCCCTGTCCTGTACCCAAGCCTTTACCAGATCAGTACCTGTCCCCCTTCCCCTCCGCCTCCTCATTTTCTCTCTTTCCTCCTCATCTCTCATCTGATCTCAGTGCAACTCCAAAGAATCGGCTTCTGACTTCTCCTCTCCCCTCACTCCAGCATCAGATCATCTCCCCATCCACTCCTGCCCGACAGCTCCCCGGAGCCCACGCTCCCTCTCTCTCTGTCCTCGCCCCTGCCCTGTCCCTTTGAATTGCGTGAGATGACTCCCGCCCACGCTGCCTGTCCTGTGGGATGGGAGGAGGTTTGTTACAGAGAGGAATCCCATTTTGATTACATTTCTGTCACTGGGTAAATGCTGCCCAGGAGGCTTCATTGCTTTTCTATTTTTCATGAATTTTTGAATTTTTTTGACACTGATTTTGAGATAATTTTAGGAGTAGGCGTATTGTACATCATATTCAGCACAAAAGAGCTTCTGGCTGGAGCCCAGCAGAAACCTCCTACATTTCACAGGTGGTGTGTGAGCTGCAGATGGAGAACTTCTGTATAAAAAACTTTAAAAAAAGAAAAGAATCATCCTGCCTTGTTTGTCCTTTAATTACACTTGGTTTTCACGACTTCCTCATATTTTCTGCCTTTCTGAATGCTGCAGAATTGTATTCAACTTGAAAAAAGCTCTCAAAAAATAATAAGCTCTTATATTTTGTAACAATCTTCTCACTGCTACTGAACTGTTTATTTCATCAACTTCCATTTTTCCTACTCTTTCGTGCTGTTGCGGAGAAACTTGGTCCTTGGCTGGCACAAGCACACAAGCCAAATATTGACCCAAAGGGGCTTCTGCAAAGAGAAACATAGTTTGCTGGTGACAGATCAGAAACGCAGGAGGAGAGTTATGAATGAAGAAGTGTATCTTTGACAGCTTAATGGGACACCACTCAGCAATTTTCACAACATAATTTTGCAACGGTTTTCACAAGCCATTAAGCTGCCAGTTTTCCCTGCCCAGGCTGAATGCTCCCTGGCCATGCCTCTTTCTCAAGGACCCCTTCTATAACAGACACGTCCCCTTGTAATACCAGTTTTAAGCCCAGTGGGCTGCTCCGCCAGATTCTTGCTTCCAAATACTGCATTAAAGTAAAAGCTGCTGAAAAGCACAAAATCTATCATCTAATGAACCATAGTATCACTGCCTGTAATGCCAATTACGTAAATATAACATACTCCTCGCTGCACTGGGGAAGAACATGACTGAGGTTTACAAAGTCATGAACACCATTGATAATGCGAATGCAGAACCTTTATTCACCAACCTCCCCCACCACTAGAATGAGAAGCTCTCAGACTAGCATGAGATACGCAGATAAAAGCAGGTACTTCTTTTACACGGCTGGTAGTGAGCTACTGGAATGTGTTGCCATGAGCTTATCAAAGCAGACGGTAACAGCAGGTTTAAAAATGGATTAGACAAGTTCATGGACAGTAAGTCCCAAACCACATACCACAAAGACCATCCTTGACCCAACAGTTGTGGATGGTGAGGACAACCAAGGGGAATGGACTGCAGAAAGTAAGCAGGGGCTTACCTGCTCCCTTCAAATAATGGCTTTTGTTGCCTCCACTGAAGCTGGATAGTGAGCTACATCAGCCCCCAGGATACATGACCCGGCAGGCACCGAGGTTCTTACTGGGCAGTTCAACATCAAAGACAAATGGAGAGTCTGGAGGGAGACAGGAGAGAGGATTTTATCTGTCCGAGTAAAGCCGGAATAATGGTCTAAATGCTCTAAGAACAGCTATTTCCCCTCCTTTGTGGCCAGCCTACAACTCAGTAATGAGAGAATTATTACAAAGAACTTTGTTCTGGCATAGTTTACTGCACAGTTCTGCGATGCGGCGACGCAGAAGGAGTCGAGGCAAGCGCTCAAGGTTTGAGCTGTGACCCTGCAAGCTCTCCAGGCGTCACTTGTCACCGCACAGCGGGCATCAGGGATACTGCCGCTGCGCTCCGAGGTTATGAGCCCTGGTCCTCTTCTGTCGCTGATGTAAATCAGAGACAGCATCCATGATAGACAACGGACTAGAGCTGCTCTAAAGAGTGATGAGACTAGAATCAGGTCCTTAATGTTTATTTGCAAAAGTTGGTGGAAGTTAATCATGAATAGCTGTTGTTTCCCAGATAACCCCTGCTGAGGCTGGAGGTGATTTACTCTATCCCATTAGGAATATTTCTCCGATGCATTACTTACCGTGACACATTCTGGCTATTAAACTACAGTATGCCTAGCAGACAGTGTCTCAAGACTTACCTATCCATTTCTTAAGGTCTACTTTTTCTAGTAAAAGGTGCAATATCCTTTTTGTTTTCCCGCATAAACTGAGCGTTTTATCCAAAAAATGGCAAGATAATAGCTCATGAGCTGTTTTTCCAGCCAGCTCATCTGCAACAAGGACTGGTTTCAGCCAAAATAAAAGGTAGGAAGAAAAAGGCCGTTTATCTTTAAACTGACTTTTCAAATTTGCTTCTAATCAACTAGGAACTTTGTTGGTTGCCTTGAAAAAAGAGCCAAGTTGAAAGGAAAATAAAAATGTTTTTCAGGCCCTATTGCTTTTGTTCATTTTCATCAGACTCAAGTACTTAAACTCTGAAAAGGACATGAAATACTGAAAACAGTATGCATGACAGATCAAACAATGCACCCATTGCAATTATTTTGTAATTAAGCCCTGATGGTGTAGCACTTAATAAGAGTCAATCTATCAGGTTGAAATTCAACTCTATAAACACAAGAGTTGCATTTGCAAGCATCCAGCTTTTACTGTTAGTAAAGGAGAAATCAATGAGAACAGGAGGCAGAAATGTTATCTGTCTGTACCATGGATATTTCTCTTTGGTGATAGCGTATTCTCCACGAGCTTAGAGAAATAGATATGCAACTAATAGAAAGATAACTGCACAGAGGTGCTTGTTTCTTTGGTTTCAGTGTCCAGCAGAGTTCTAAGACTCCTTACAAGTACACTACTTGCTACTTCCCCCTGGACCGGTATTTGCATCCATTTCATTCCACACTGCCTAGATAGCAAGTAAAACATAGAGTATGGTCTGTGCATCTCATGGGGAAATGGAAAGAATTACATGATCATCTAACCTGACCCCTTTCCATGCAGCTGTAACCTCTCATTAAGGAGCAACCACAAATAGACTAGTTAAGTCTTGAATTGTCGCTGTGCCCATGTCGCTTGAGAGGCTGTAAATTTGCTGACTGATCCCAGCCTTCCTCACTATTTCCTCATAAATAGAAAATTTTAACAAAAACAAGCGCGGCTCCCACTAAGCATAAAGCAAAAAACACCCACGCAAAGATCTGGAAGTTACCATCAGCTATTGCTGAGAGGTAACTCAGAAACAGTACCAAATAAAGTTTAAAACAAAATACACGATGGTAATAGCACAGCCTTTACCTCCATGAAACTCCGGAGCTCAAGGTCTCAAATAGAGACCTTTAAATACCCATTTTGGCATATTTTGTATACATCTTCTTAAAGAAAAGCATATCCATCCGTGGGTAACTCTCTGGGATACTGACTTGATATTCTTTTCACTTATATTAGTGGAAAGTAAATTTAAATTTTATAAAGGGAGATGTGAACTTTAGCCTCTCCAGTTTCTCCACTCAGAGGCCACAGATTTAAATAGTCTGATATACAAACAATGAGAAATTAATTTTGCATCCTCCTCATATACGTGAAATAACTGATACAATGAGGACCTCAGCCAACTGGCCTGGTTTTGAAGAGTTTAGTTACCATTTCAGTTACATGCAGAACTCATCTGGGCCCTCTATACAGGGCAAATTCTTTTCTAATGCAAAAATATGGCTAAAAAATTATTTTCAACCCACTTCTAATTTGTCTTGCCAATCAAAAATAGCATGCAGCACAATTAATATGCATGAAACGTCAACCCATTAATGGACTGCATTTAGGTGAGCTGAAGGAAGTGAACCAAGTTGAGCTTAAATCTTCTTATATGCTTTTTGCTGATACCCTGACAGCTAGGAATTAAACATGCAAAGAACTTTTATTGAACTGTCCAGATCCTGTTTATATTCAATCAAAGTAGCCCACTTTATCATGCTGCTCTTGACATTGCTGCAAAATAGATAACAGCTAAATCAGAGATTGTCAAACTGAAGTAACTGTCAGGAATTAAATGGTATTGCTGAATAAAAGCCATAATTGAAATGCACAAAACCCCCCCTAAAACAATGTGGGAAACTTTAGATGACATTGCAAAGACATCAAAAGTCCCTGATACAGCAATAGAATTGAGCAGATTGTTTGGGCAAAATGTCATCATTTCAGCTTTCTTGTGCCTTATTACACACAGACATCATCTGGGACTCTGCAGAGTACAGAATTACTATTTACAGCATTTTGACCTTGAACATTGCAGTTGTGTTAATACAGTCCATTCAGTGGAACAGACAAATAGTTATGAGGTCAGTGAAAACGTATAACAGATTTTTGTGTTCAAAGAGGGGAAAAAAAAAAAAATTGGTGGCTTGTATAGATCCTAAAAGGAAGCATCTGGACTAACAAAGGGCAATTTTTTCTACATAACAGTTGAGATGCAATATGTTATCGATCAAGCATTGTAAGAGGTTTAGCACCCTTTCAGCGCTCTCATGATACTCTAATTATGTGATGTAAATTAGAACCTCTAAAACCTGTAAGGTTCTTGAAGATGGAATTTAGTCACCCTCAAGCATGCCTTATTAACTAAGTGACAAAGAATTGTAAGCAGGAGTTTAAAATTCAGTATTCAGTCAAAAGAAACCCATTTGAGAATTTCAAACACTCCACTAACAGCAAGAGCCTAGCAGTATACAGCCTGATTATTTCACATCCTAAAGCTTTTTTCACCCCTACATTCATAGTGACATCTGCGAGAGCTAATAGAGTTCTCTCTAGGATGGGGATCATTAAGTCAAAGTACTCAAGCACAATGGGCAATGGAAGATTGAATTTGTTCGCGCTCGTAACAATTGACAATGATGCTAATACACGAGTACTTCATTGAGTTTGTGCAGGACGTTCAACATCTGGAGACTCTTCTCTGGATTTCTATGCAATCAGTATAAAACTTTAAATAAATACTTAGTAACATACACATTTCAAATAGGTATCTGTAACCTGCTTTTCATTAACTGGAATTGCCCAGAAAGAACTTGGGGAATCAATGGGAGAAGAGAATACTGAGCATTTTTCCTACTGTGGGCAGTCAAAATCCCGGTACGGTGAAGTCTGCCTTTCCTCCGTATGACACCACCGACACGTCCATTTGAGCCTTGATTCAACACCGTAAACATCAGTGGGAGTTTTGCCACCTGTTTCTAATGAGTTCAGGAGCTCACTCCTTGAATTATTTTCATTAGGGAGGTGAGTGAGAACCAATGAGGAGGAACCCCTCTCTTTTGGTATTTAGTCACACTCAAAAAAAAAAAAAAAGCATCAAAGGATTTCAAGTAGAGCGTAAGAGCAAAGGTTCATCTAACACCCTAGGTCTGAGAGCAGCCCGCAGCAGAAGCTTGGGGAACCAGTTAAGTCCAGTGCACCATTACGTCTGTTTGCACTGGGAAACAGCACCCCGAATCGAAAGCATAGATAGGAGGTTTGAGGTGCTGGATTCACTGTTTGTCAAATTTGTTCACAAAACACAAAATAACACTGCAAAAGGACTACCAAAAGTCTTCCTGTTAAAACAAAGCTCTTCCGTCCATCTTGAGATCCAAAAGACAGAGACTGCTCAGTTTTCCTCCACCCTGAGGAAAAAATATCCTTGGCTATAGATGCAAATACTATTATGAATGTTCTTCATACCTAGTTGCCTTCAAAAGGCAAAACTAAAACCCAAACCAGATTGAACTGCAGCAATTGTACGTCAAATTCTCTTTTGAGCTAGAGGCCATCGTTCATTTATATATCTACACACATGGAGCTGATAGTTTTCTTGCACAATCGCATTATATTTATTTCAAAAAAGGAACCTTTTCATGAATTTGCATCTTGAGTAGATTACTGAGTGTGAATGTATGTGCTCGCTCCCACGCACAGGAAATTTTGGGATATACAGTGTTTTGTGTAAAGACTTGACATAGTTGTTCTGCTTCTTCGCAACATCTATTTGTGTTGCTTGTAGTAAGCAATATGAGTATAATCCAAAATATTTACTGAAGAAAAGTGCTGACCTATGCCTCTCAATAATTTTCTTTGCTTAAAATCTGAATGTCACTTGCACCGATTTAAATGATTTAAAGACACATTTAATCAATGCAAATAACATAAAATGGTGGTTTATGGTTTACCTTTGTATAAAGACACTCATGGTTTTATTTGCTTTTCAAATTAAAGAGTATTAAAGTAATTTCTTTTGATAAAAAATTTCTTTATCAGCCTTTTATACCATCTTACATTTGTCGGTAAGAAACAACTGCAGTAGAATTAGACACTTCAAAAGACATGGGACATGTTTTATGGCATACAACAACAGACTTGTGTCTGTTGAGAACAAATAAAATTATAACCTACTTCGTCATGATTTTTCACTGGTTGTGAAATTATGCATTTCTTTTTCAATCCAGTGACTATTGGGATCATTTCTGCTCCACATATTTTTATTTTTCAAGATCCGTTGTTATTCTTTTCACAATGTGATGGATGTGGCACCGGATTATACAGCCCAACTACATCTGTGCTCTCGTTTCCTAGATATTACATTCATTCTATTTCACAGCATGAACTCACAATCCAGATCCTGAATATTGCTCCATGACGAGTATCGCAGATAAGGAAATGGTCCGGTGCCAATGTTATTTTCACGGTGCCGGCACATCTCCTGAGCAATGCCTCTTACTGCTCGTCACTGCACTTGGTAGTAAACGCTATTTCAGTTTCAAAAAAAATTTTCAGGCACTATTGTAGCATTCGGTTGGAAAGTAATTTTTACAAGTATTGTAATATACTTTGCGGTTGTTTTTTTTTTTCCTTCAGCAACTCTTTCTACAAATCAATAATACTCTTTCCTTCCTTGAACATTTGTATTGAGTTGATCCTGTCAATACTTACACCAGTGAGCATGTTTAGCTTCGTTACTGCCCCGTTATATTCAGTGGGACTACGCACATAGTGAAATCCTGGCAAGACTCGTAGCCTTGATATATCAACTCAGCTCTTCACTGAAATACAGCCATCTCTGGGGTAAAGCATGATACATATTCAACAGCACAGGGAAACACTACTCTGCAGATTTAAGGCTCAGTCTGGCAAATACTTACACAAGAGTATATTTTCTTCACACTGCTAAAGAAAAATACTTATCTACATAAATGTATTCACAGGCACAAGATTGCAGAGTATGGGACCCGAGAGAGGAAGGAGAATTGGGGAGGAGGATAGGATAACATTTTCCTTTTCAACGCACGCCAGGGTCTTCAGCGCGTATTGAATGCTTCACCGAAACATTAAGAGGCCACAAGGTGATTGAAGTGGCAACACCTGGAACCAAAACTATTCAGGAATGCTCTGTACCGGGAACAGGGACGCCAGACCAGCACTGCCAACGTCCAGTGAACCAGAGAATCTGACTGAGCACAGCTGATGGCAAACCAGGCTGTTGAAACATCTATGCGTGAAGATGGAAGATAACAGGCAGGGGTTAAAGGCCATTTCTGACTGTTGCAGGATGTGTCAGGATCACACACCCCTTTCACACACACCCCTCTCTCCCAAAGGCTGGTAAAATTTACTAAATAATCCAAAGTGCCTAAGACTCTTCAAAAAGCTCTATTAATGCACATTTTCATAAATTAGATAATATTATGTATGTCTTTGGACATCTGACCGAGCATATTTATCATTTTTCCTTGGGAAACTGAAATGCTCTTCTGATCTAGCTTCATTTCAAGGCACTATAAAAAGGAGCCAGTCAAAACACTTACCTGGCACAGCTTCCTGGAGAAACATTTCCCTATTTCACTCTTCATAAAGGTCTGCAATAAAGAGATGCATGTAAGCCATCCTTCCTAAAACTGTATTTTCCATTTAGTAACTCATAAAGAACCAGAACGAGAGGAAATGGGTTAATGGATTCCTTTTTCAATCGCCTAGGCTTAATTCAGCCTCTTCAGTGCATAGAAATAGAAAATTTTTCGTTCTCTCCCATACGTGTATGTGGCTTATTGAAGTACAAGATACTCTCTTCAGTCTGGAGAAACTTGCTGACATGAAAAGATAAATGTATAGTATTTGGTGACCATATATTAGATACTCAGTGCAGTACTTGCACAGGCAGATATTCAGCAATAATAGGCTGAAGTCATTCTGAAAAGGCTGCTGAAGTTTTATACTTAGGAGTAGTGATGCCCTTTACTGTACCATTAACAACATGTTTATCTAAAATCATAATGGCTCAGCTGCAACATGTCTAATTTATTCTCTAGAGGGTTTGGGGGGGACTGGGGATTGAGTTTTGGTTGAGTTTGGGTTTTGGGTTTTTTTTTTAACGGAGGAAGCTGGCGTTCTCATTTCTGTCTTGTTTGAGATGGGACTTTTTCCATAAAGAGAAAATTATTTCACACGGTTGAAGCTTTAAAGAAAGTAGATGTCAATTCAAATTTTCTTTTCAACCCACACCAATTGAGGAACCGTCATTTTTCTGCTGATGGAAGCCACTCGGCCCTCTGGCAAAGTAAGAATAAAAGACAACTGATATTTCCAACGCTGCATGAGGGATTTAGGAATACAATTTCCATTTTACTCTTGATGTATCCGAAGCTACAGGCATGCGAATAGGTAAAAACCTACAGCAAACTGCAGCATGGCATATCCTTAGCTATGAGCAGACCTTGTACTGAAACATACCTGTTTGTAAAAAGGTAAGAATTTGGGAGATCAGTCAAGCCCTCATTCATTCTGTCATAAATACATTGCTCTTAGCGTCAGGTTAAACTATTTTGGGGCTGTGTCACATGTTTGGATCTTGAGAAATGCAAGGCTACTACTAGGCAACACTATTTCTCTTCCTTGAAAGAGAAATACATGGATTCTTTCTATACTTCATATAGAGTTATACTCAAGCTATTGTATTTTGGATGGAATCCAAAAGGAAACAGTAAAAATCAACATATGACCAAAAGGCCATGGTTTTCACGTCACTCATAATGAGTGATAATGGGACATGTCAATAATGACAATGGGACCTTGTCATAACTATCTAACTGTTCAATGGTAAGACGGAGGACACAGTGGGGACAGGATACCTTCCTCAGGGACAAATTTCCCATTAGCTTGGGTAGGCTTGTCACAACCCCTAAAGGAGTGTATGCATTCATTCTGTACAGCCACGCTATACCTTTGCAAGGCTTTGCACAGTCTTTTTACTGTAGTTAAATTCTTAACGAATTAAATTTCTCACTTTATATCTAAGGAAATTTTCTGCACTTGTCAAATCGACTTCGGTACTGGTTGATCAACAACCACAGAGATTAATGGGGAGAAGCTAGAAACCATATTCATAGGAATGCCTCACTCCTTGCCTTTTTGTGTCTTTTTTTCTATTATTTTTTTCCTCTACAGTTTTTGATCTTCTGCACCTATCCTCTCCTGTTGTAACTTCTTTTTTTTTTTTTTTTTTTTTTTTTTTTTTTCATTTCTCATGCCTAAAATTGTTATCCCGATCACCAACTCCTTAACAATTCCACCAATCATTTATATTGCTAGAGAAGTTTTTTAGGAAAGCTCCCACCCCTGTCTTTTTGGTTGTGTAAAAAAAAAAAAAAAAATAATAATGAAACAATGAAATTGCAAGAGAGCCAAGACTTTGAAAAGGTCAAGTGAAGGAGAAGGCCTCAAAAGATCATACAGACTTTCCATTCACAATGTAATATATTGGACAAATACAAATTGAATAAAGCCTCTGAACTTTTAGACTTTTATGCATTGAGTGCATTGAATGTGGTCTTTCTATATTTTCAAGCACTTTGAAAAGTATTAGCAACATTACCATTTTAAAAATGAATGTGCGCTTCAGTTTGGTTTTTCTAATACTTCGAAATTGGGTTGATGAACATTTGTCCTAAGATTGTCTAATGTGTTTCTTCAGCCCACATTCAGCAGATATATTGCAGTCACCTATCATTGGAGTGACAGTACTCACATTATGCCACAAAATAATGGGGATATGGGAAAATCTAGCTCCTGAAAATGTTTGAAACTGGCTCAATAACTCTTTGATGTCTTGGGGCTTACCCTACCTTTATTTTTGTTCATAATTACCTAAGCTATTTGGGCCATTTAATTTGGGACTTCCTTTTGAGAAGAATGAATATTAAGAACTAACTGCACCTCCTTAGGAGATAAATATCCACTTTTGGAAGTAAAAAATATAAAAGGCAAACCCCAAATTGCTTAAGGTATATGTTTCGTAGTGCAACCCGTTCAATAAAGGGAATATCATCTGCTTTAACAGGTTTTGCCAAAGAAAAGACTTGGTTAGTCACTTGTCAGCACATTTTCAAATGAACATTACTTCAGACTTTTATTGTCCCTTTGGTTCCAGTCGACACAAAGGCTTCATGGGATTAAATGAAATGTGAAGTCTCCGAAGCTTACAAACTATTGGTCCAAGCTATCAATGTATATTAAATTAATCAATGTATAAAGATCTCTCAGTATACTGGGAGAGACCTAGTATTCCTGAATTGTTATATTTCAGGACAGCCTCATGGGTCAGGGTACAGCTTCTGTCGGGGTTCTTGAAACACTGCAGATAGACATTTTCAGCCACCCACACGCCAAAGGAGTGAGAAAGCCATCTATCTGGTGGCCTGTCACTCCCATCAAAGCCTTCAGCAGAGTTATGGTGCCTCTTTAGAGGCACCTTCTTTAGATTTTCTACCAAGATCGGAAGGTGAAGTTTGGGGAGAGGTATTGGGTACAGACACTGAAAAAAAGCAAAAACACTTCTAGTATCCATACGCATTGACAGATCCAAGTCACTAAATCCATCGCTATGCTAAAGCTTAAGGAAAAGAGGCTACAGATAGCTCTACAAGTATCTCTAAGTGCAAATCCTAGACAACATTCATCGGTCAGCAATTATCCCATACACACTCCATGGTTGGTCCTATACTGTCAAAAAGGTCACCGTAATGTTCTGTCCCTATTGAACGCTCCCGTTAGTCTACATTGGTGAGGCTGCGCCATCCCTGCTGCTCATGCAGATACAGGGATAGTAGCAAAACTGCAATTAAACACGTGTGCCTTATTTTATTCGAAGTTTGAGGGAAGTGTTTTACCAGGGTATGTTGTTTCTGTGCCAGGAGGGCTTTGCTGGTTTGATATACTCAGGTACATGTTTTTCTTGTAAAGTGCTTCGTGTTAGACCAGCTTTTAAAAACAGAATAGGGGTGAACAATGAGGTGGATCTGAGGCAATTATAACTCTCAAGCTAATGATAGGTTTTATCTTCGTATTTTCTGGGTAAATCATTTTCCTCACACTGGGAAGGAATGGCGTAATCTGCCAGGAAGACACTTCTGTAGAACAGGGCTACACTTAATTTTTTTTTATTTTATTTTTTTTTTTAAATCCTGTATTTTTTAGGCATTGCCTTTATATGTTCAAGATTGCACCTGCAGGATGAATCTTTACATGCTTCCAGCCCACTCCAGGAACCTTTACCTCCTTCTACTGTTCCACATAAAAATTTAAATAACACCCACTGCTTTCACCTAGCACATTTTTGTTAGCTGAAGAAGCAGAAAATATTTTTAGCTGATAAATTCACGTAGGTTAAACTCCTACTCTTCAGATGAAGCCATGTAAATGTTTGCCATATGGCATATACAGAAGGGTACCATAGTTTACCAGTCCCCACGATTGTCCCCTTTCCTTTTCTTTCTGGAAATTTTGTCCAAGTAACATTTCGGGACTACTTTCCATGTGTAGCTCATGTCTGCAAGCGTGCTGAATCCTGCTACTCTGTTCATATATGATACTTCTGTCCAAAAAAATCACAAACAAAAATCTTAATTACGTCTCTTAGGAGCAAGTTGAGAAGATGTCACATAAAACCTCAGCATTAAAATTTAGGTTCTTACCTGAACTTAAATCAGTTTCCATCTACGCTGCCTGACACATGTAAAATGAAAAATTTTATAATTGTAGTGTAATTGTATTTCTTAGGAGGGAGAGTTTGCACCTTACCTTTTTATTTCCAAGAATGGATCCAGAAAGATTTTCATCCTGGTATTGTTCAGGTGGACAAGAGGACAATATGAAGGAAGAGTGGAGGGAATTACTCTCTGCAGATGCCTCCTTCCGAGGGAGGAGGGGTTGTCAAATTCATCAGTGGTGACTGCTTTTCAACGATGGAGAATAATACTGGGTATCTATGGTGACGGAAGCACGGTATTCCGGTAAACAGCTGCTGCGGCAACTCTTTGGCCTTGTGAGGTTGTGACCCAGCCCCTGGTACTGTACTTCTTCTGCCTTAAGATGGAATGAGGAGAAGCACCAAAGCCACATATCTTACAGAAAATGTCCTCAAAAGTCTGCAAACAGATAAGAAATTTTAAAAAGATACAACTGCATCTTTACCATTCTATTACCCATCTCAAGTTCACTATTATGGCTTTCTATACAGCAGCCTAGACTTCCAGAATTAATTAACTATAAATCTCTATTCTGGAACTTGATATGGTAATTCAGTCTTCGCTGGTCCTGCGTGAAAGCTATGGGATTGATGAGTGTACTTGCAGCATTTTTTCCACACATATTTATTCTCCAAAATTCATTTACGCATTAAAAAGCCCCTTCCTTTGTGTCTTTGCCACTTCCATGTCATGGTATAATAGCCTATTTCTTGTGCTACAATTGATTACACTATATAGAGTAAGGAGAGAAAGTTGAAAGCCTCTGATAATGGGAATACTTGTCTAAAAACATGTTCATAGAAAGTCCATCATCTAAACACTAGATATTCTCATTTTCTCGCAAAAGCTGGATTCGTCCTTATATTATAGGAGAGGAAAAATATCATGTGAATGGGACCTGTAGTCTAATTAAATGAATACATTAAAAGTTTCTGATTTTGACATGTAAAAAGTAGCTGTCATTCTTTTCAGCACTTTGTGAATTAAGCTGCTGTCCTTCATTATCCCAAAAGATTATTATTGCTCTGTTTCTCGTGAGTGCAGTGAGCTAGAACAGCAGAGATAATAGGTTATTATAGGAAAATTTGGCTTTGACATTTACGTGATAAATTTGAAGTCAATTAGAGGAAAAATATTCCATTAGATAAAGTGAGTGTACCAATTACTGCACTGAAGAGCTATTGCTAATAGTGTAATTGAAATTTATAGAGTGGTGGTCCCAGCACTGCAGAATTAGATTGCATAAGTGATGGCAATAACAGGCATGTAAACATTTTAGTTCCTAACCATTTGCATGCTGACTATGGAGGGATTTTTTTTTTTTATTAGGAATCTACCTCCATCCTGATGCTAAAAATCCACTTCGGAATCACCAAGAAAGGGCTTATGTGAGACATTTACCTTTCTCCATAAGTTCTATCAAAAGAAAAGAAAATAAATAGCCCTTTTTCATAAAAGCGTATGTGCATTTTCATGGAAATGAAGTATATGTATAAGGAATGATTAAGAGAAAAAATGACATTTTCCCCAGCAGGGGAAATTTTTTAGTGCTGAGAGAAATAATTAAATGTAAAACTTAACAGAAACACAGAGTAACAGGGAAAACTTAAAGTATTTTGGTCAAATTTAGGTAGGGAGATGCCAAAAAGGGAAGGGTTTCTGTCTTAGAAATCAGACTATGAAATAGCCTTGCAAAGGAACTACATAAAATTTAATTCATAGCTGTTCAAAACTAGATGGAGAGACATGCTGGCAGATAAACACTACAAAAACCCATGTTAGACTAGATCAAAAGGACGGGTTAGGAGGAATTCGATGAAACACTTGCCGCTCATGCTTTTAAGAATTCTATATTTTCTAAAAGGTTTAAGACAAGCACAACAGTCAGGAAACCAGTATAAACAGGGAACGTATTGTGATCACTGTTTGTGATGTGCTGTTTTTCTATTTGTTTCCTTGTGCTGGTATCCAACTGTTCTCTCTTGTCTTACCTCCTCGCAGGCCTCCCCTCCCCGCTGATGGAGCACGCCAAGGTTGCCTTGTGGCAGCTCTTGCTGGACACGCATCAAAGGGTAATGAAAGAGGCAGGCACTCGGTTGTGGGGCCAGAGACGTACCAGACACCGTGTCTTGATGAAAAACAGAATTTCATGCTTCTCATGCAACTTGCTGGGAATACAAAAGCAGGGATGGGTTTTTGTGGCGAATGTTAACGGTGCAAAGGGCAAGAGGATCTCCACGCTTGTCGCCTCATACCTCTGCAGGTTCAGCCCTAAATCAGCTCTGGAGCAAAAGCTGAAATAGGAAGCATTGTTCAGCGCCATGGCAGGAGACACCTATGGGAAATGAGAAATACCAGCGTGAGGCCTGAAGGGAAGCGCACACAGCGCATTGTCATGGTTTCGGCTGGGATGGAGTTGACTTTCTTGCTGGCAGCTGGTGTGCTGTTGTGTTTTGGGTTTGGGATGAGAATGGTGTTGACGGCACACCGGTGGTTTTGGTTGTTGCTGAGCAGTCAAGGCCTTTTCTGCTCCTCACCCAGCGAGTAGGCTGGGTCTGCACAAAAAGTGGGGAGGAGATACTTATTAAACTATCTTTATCTCAACCTATGAGTTTTCCTTAATCTTTGTGATTCTTCTCCCCATCCCACTGGGGTGGGGGAGAAGCGAGTGAGCAGCTCTGTGACCCTAGTTGCTGGCTGCAGTTAAACCACAACATGCATTTTTTTAAACTCTGTTGCCGTCAAGTTAGACCACCAAAACCATGTTTCAATACAAATAGGGACCCACATTTCAAATATGCTGATCATCTTCACCGGCTTGGGTGGAAATCATATGTTCACACCCCCAAAAAATCAGTTCACTGTGTGCCAAAACAGGAGTTAAGGCTTAAATTGAGACTAACTCAAGGCCCTTAGCTTTGATCATTTTGGCTATGGAGTATTAACTTGAAAAACTTAGGTGCACGTGCAGAGTTGGATCAGTAGCGCTGTGCTGGGCTCTGGTGGAACCCAAAGGAGTCCACTCTATGTTCAACCACTCCATAGGAGAAACAAACAGCCAGAGGTTTACTCTGGGGTGTTATCCCACAAGTTGATATTCCCCAAGCAGCAGAACCCCATAAACCTGGTTCCCCACAGATTTGTGTCTTTTCTCCTCTGATCCCAATGCTCCCTGTTAGCAGCAACACCATTCCTCCCGCCCCCCTTCCCCTTCGCTCCTCCTCTGCCCCTCGGTGTGAGCTCTGCAGGTAAGACACAGTCTGTGCTAGAATGAGTCTGGAGACAAACACACTTCCCAGCAAACTCCCACAGAACAAGCGTACAGTGCCGGAGCCGTGCCTGCCTTTTCCTCGGGGACTAACCTGGATCTCTCCTTCTCAATCTGATGCCAATTCTTACAATTAGGTTGTGGGACTATAATTTACTTTCTATCTCTATTCCAAAAGTTGCCAGCTGGTAACTGGAGGAGAAGAAGAGCCAGCAATCACATATGTATTGTTTCTTTCAGGAACCAGCTTAAAAATAAATTTAGGAGACACTATTTTTCACTAATGTAGACAAAATAAAATAGCAGATATATATTGTGGGAGCACTAATATGTGCTTAAGATACAGTTGCTTCATTGCTTCTGTTATGAACTCCAGTCCCTGAGCTGTCATCTCTTCTTCACTGAAATTCTGCTGCCTACTGAGATTTCTATGGTTGGAAATAAGGGAAGCAATACTCCCTGCACGACTTACTGCAGGGGAAGGGATGAGACAGCTGCCTAAATCATTTCTGGCTGGCCTGCTAACTCCTTCTTCACTTACCCCACGTATGGGACCCCGTGTCACCCTTGCAGCTATGGCAGCCAGAATAGTAGTTTTGACTTCATTGACATTTCTTCTCCATTTTCAAAAGCTGACTGTGCACCTTTTTGAGATACAAAATATTACCAGTTATTTAGCTCTACACACAAAGCCCATTACTTCCAAAATGCCCTCTCTGCCATTCCTCCTCAATCAAGTTTCTACTCAATTCAGGCTATCAAAAGAAATTTTCCAATTTCTCTTCTGTGAACACCTCTTCCCCGCTCCCGTTCCACCCAGCGCAATCAGACACTCGTGCCGCTCCTCTCCATACCCGGCCAGTCTTGACAACCGATTCACACATCCCTGAGAAAAAGTCATCTCTCCCCACTAACAATCTTTACCTCTTCACCCTCTGTCAGGGCCTGTTAGAGAACAAAATTACTAACATCATTCTGGCGATCTGGACTTCCCTTAGGCATCACCAATGGCTACGTCTGAGTGATGGAAACTTCCAAGGAGTGGCTTTGAAATTTTTGTGCCGTGTTACCTGGTATGTTATTGCGAGAGATTTTTTTGCCTGCTTCCTTCAGTAGTGCTCTGCAGTCATTAATGCACTAGTCCAAAGCATGCAGGTATGCACATACTTTTATTTCTGGTTTATTTTTAATGAAGGAAGCACACTGAAGTGGCTCTGGGATTCAACCGATCCAAATAGCTTGTTGTAAGGATGCTAGTCTGAGCTTCAGCCCCTTATGCTTAATGATATACAAGGGACTATTTGTAGAAACACAATGAAGATTGCCTCTAAATTGTGACTTATTTTCCTTTCACGTGCAACATTGCCATTTGAGAATGCTAGCATGGTTCCTTCCTTCATTTCCCTCCGCTTAACCCATAATATGGAACTAAAATTTCACCAGGTTAAAAGGCTTTTATTTGCCTTTTTGTCCTTTGTTTTGAAAGCTTAGTGTTTCTCAATGAAATTCATCCTGTGAGCAGGAAGATACTTAAAGGATGGGCAGAGTATTAAAAGCTCCAAGGCTGTAACTAGAACTACAGCAGGGAGTTTTATTTATTCCAGATATTGCTGACTCCAGTCTTTTAGCCAAGGCTGATCTAGCTCAGCTCACTGCTTCTAGGACCCCTGCCAAAGCAGACCTTGCTTTTGTTTAACACGCTTAGTGTGTTTTTCTTATCACGTTGGTACTGTATCCTTAGCCCTACTGGAGAGCTTTATTGTAGTACCAGCCTGTTATTGCCTATGATCTGCTGAAGGTGGAAACCAGCTCTTTTTTGCTTAACCATATGGGACATCAAAATGAAAGGAGAACTTGTTCTTTCATTGCTCCATAGCTCTTGAGACAGTGGTTGAATAATTAGTTTCAGGGTCAAAAGAACTGGGCATTCGATAATTGGACTTCAAAAAGACCAAGTGCAAGGTCCTCCATCTGGGACGGGGCAATCCCAAGCACTGATGTAGGCTGGGCAGTGACTGGCTTGAGAGCAGCCCTGAAGAAAAGGACTTGGGGGTGCTGGTGGACGAGAGGCTCAACGTGAGCCATCAGTGTGCACTAGCATCCCAGAAAGCCAATCGTATCCTGGGCTGCAACAGGAGAAGCGTGGCCAGCAGGCCAAGGGACGCGATTCTCCCCCTCTGCTCCACTCTCATGAGACCCCACCTGGAGTACTGTGTCCAGTTCTGGAGCTCCTACTACAAGAAAGATATGGACATGCTGGAACGTGTCCAGAGAAGGGCCACCACAAGGATGATCAGAGGGCTGGAGCACCTCTCCTACGAGGACAGACTGAGAGAGTTGGGGTTGTTCAGTCTGGAGAAAAGAAGGCTCGCAGGAGACCTTATAGTGACCTACCCGTATCTTAAGGGGGCCTACAAGAAAGCTGGGGAGGGACTTTTTAGGATGTCGGGTAATGGTAGGACTAGAGGGAATAGATTAAAACTAGAGATGGGTCAATTCAGACTGGACGTTAGGAAGAAGTTCTTCACCACGAGGGTGGTGAGACACTGGAACAGGTTGCCCAGAGAGGTGGTGGAAGCCCCGTCCCTGGAAGTTTTTAAGGCCAGGCTGGACGGGGCTCTGAGCAACCTGATCTAGTGGGAGGTGTCCCTGCCCATGGCAGGGGGGGTTGGAACTAGATGATCTTTAAGGTCCCTTCCAACCCTAACAATCCTATGATTCTAATTTATTGGCGAATACTTTGGTTGACCAGCAAAATAATTTTTGACTACAAGGTTATGTTACCAGCTGACACAAACACTATAGCCCCAATTCTCTTTCCTTTGCTGTAAACCAGAACAACAAAAGTAAAGGCAGCAGATTAGCATAGAAAGTATCACCTGAATCAAGGTCTATTTTCATCACAGTAAAATGAGAATAAACCTATCTGTCCCATTTTATCTTGATCTAAATGAACCAAGTTAAAATTTAACCAATGCTTTAAAATCCCAAGACTTTCAGGCAGCGTGGTCTCCTTTTCACTTTTCCTCCCCCAAATATCAATTCTAAACAGCATATGCCAGATACATACATTGAATAAGATACACAATTACCTTCTATTCAGAGCTACTCCCTGTATGCAAGCACCCTAGACATCTTTGGACTAAAATTATAAACTGGTATTGACGAAACAATTTACTGTATCTTTTATGTTCACACTCAAGGATGGATCAAAATAATCTCTAATGGCCAGATTTCAAAAGAAGTTGGTGTGAGAGCTCCCACTGGGAACAAATGACAGTAACTAAACATGCAGCTCTTTCAAAAATACAGACTGATGATATCCAGCATTATGTATTGTTCAGAACAGTATATTTTCTTCTTTTTGTCTCCTTTGAAACTACACATGCCTGTGTTTACTAGTCTCTTTGCAGCTTCCTCTACAATGTACTGTGTTGTCTTCTGGCCAGCATCCATGTAATCATTAGATGAATTACCCAAGCATAGAAATGACTATAGAACAGATGCTCCTTCTTAAAAACACCAAAAAAAAAAAAAAAAACCAAAACAAACAAACAACAAAAAGACCCCCAAACCCCCCACATTCCTACAATAATGTAATACACTTCTTTTGTATATCTGTTATTTTGTAAATACTACTGGAACAATAATCTTGCACTTGCAGTGCACCTTTTTCTTCAAAAGAAGCAAAAGAAACATTTTTAAAAGTTTGAACATTGACATCTATCTCTCTCATGGCTAAAATGCTGTTAATACCTGGTACAGAAGAGGTCAAAATAATACAGAATGTTCAGATTGTAAATAAAGGAGGTACAAAGGGTAAATTACTTCAAAGTGCTTGGGGAATTTAGGAGTTTGTGGCCCGTTTTCAAAGCACCTTCAGCTGGATGATTCCAAAGGGATTGATGAGCAATAGGAATCTACACGCTGCTGGTCCTCCGTGAGAATTAGACCTTTACAGTTACTATTTTTTTACGATTTAAATTTTCATGCCAAGTCCAGTTTGCAACAATCATTGCTGATGAGAAAGCTGTGTTTAATTTGCTTTGAAGATGACAATGACAACAGTACTATAAAAGGGTTCTATAAAAGGGTTATTGTGGAACATTTACCAACAAAAACAAGCACCTCCCCAGTCATTTCCATCCCCTGCACCTCCTTTTGGTCATCTTTGGGAAATCTCCCCGCTTGCTGTTCCTGAAATGTTTTCTTCAAAACATGTAATGCGTAACATCTGGGGAGCTCGTGCCTCTCCCTGTTCTACGTGATCCATGTAAAGCAGCAATCACCAAAAGCAAAGAAATCCTCCCTCTCTTTTTATTTCTTTTTCCATCTGCTCTTGATGGGTATGCTATTGTAGACAATAAATGGTGATATTAGCTGTTAAATCTTGCTGAAATTATTTCGATGACACGTAATTCACAGTTGACATTTTTAGAGGTTATGTCCTTGCTCAAGCAAAATACTTGCTGAAGCTGGTTAGTTTTTACCCCAAAAGATTACTAGGATCTGGCTGCAAGTGGCTTCCAACTGTATTGTGTAATTTTGTTTCATTTTCACTCTTTGCAAAGTGCTTTTAAAAAGTCAGTTTAACAAGAAATTTCATTGTCTAATGGGCCGTGACTGTTCATGATAGGATTTCATTTTAAATTCAGTTCATTATACTGTCATTAGGGAAGATATGACTTGTCTTACTGCATCTTATCATTTACCGTGATTTTTATGTCCATTATTAGTTTGGATTTTCAAAGTAGGATATTCACTCAGCACCTGATTAAACGCACAGCGTAAGTCAAAGAAGAAGATGGATTACCTTATGGCAACAAAGCAATGAACTGAATCTCAACAAATCTGGTCATTTTCCAGCTCTGCCCCATGTTGTTTTACCCTTTGTGGTAAAGCTCCTTGTCGAATGGAAAGACACATACTGTGTCAAGTCCCACCTTTTAGCTGATCCTTTGAGATCTTCAGGGGAAAATCTCTCATCCCGCACCGTGGGCAGCACGCCGTGTGGGAGAAGCACAGCCTTGTTGAGCCTCTCGATGCTGTTCTGGCTCAGAAAGGTCAACCACAATGACTGGGTTTGTATTCCTTTACAACGTGGTCACACTCACGCTTTACCTGCTCTTTGTAGACCATTCACTCCAACATTGCATCTTTACTTCTATCAGAATGCTAGAAAATTTGAAATTTTAGCTTTATGGACTGCCTTTGCTTCCTATGTCAGACATCACTTCAGCCTTCCCTACTGAAACCGCCGAGGTATCAAGGTCGGATGCATTTCTTCGAAGCAAGCAAATTCCCCTTTAAAAACGCCGGCTACTGGCACAGTGTCAAGGCAACCACTGATGGTTCAAAAATACAACGTTAAATCTCAAGAGACCTTAAGGAGAAATTAAACTTCTCTTTCTATTGCACTATATTTAGAACAGAGCGACAGCTAGATGCTGTTTACTTAGATTTGCAGCTGTGCTCAAACCACAAAAAAGAAATAACATGAACAGACAATTTAGGAAAGATGTTTCACAGATCTTTAAATGTCATTTTCTTGGAAATGTCCTCTTAAAGCTGACCAATGTATGGCTTTTTGTGGCTGGAAATGCAGCTCAGTCACTCATCTTTTGGATAAGATTTTAAAAGCACCCAGACATTAGAGGTTCTACGGTCCGTTTCTTAACAAGACAGTAGCAGCAACACTTACCCATCTCCCATCGGCTCTACCAGCAATCTACAAGGCAAAGGTGGGAAGACAACACCAACAAAAAGTGAACTCATCCCCAAACAGTAATTTAATACAGCTAGCTAAAACCACTCACAAAATCTTGTCAAAACGAGAAATAAATTCAGTCAGAAAAAAGTGAATTTCAGAAAACAATTGACCGCTAGATTTTTCAGCTTTTCATTTTGAAGTGCCATTTTTAATTTTAAAACTGCTCTTTTTTTTTTTTTTTTTTAATTTTTAAACAAAACTAAAACAAGACCCTACGCAATTCAAGTATTTTAATTTGCATTGAAAAAATTGTTTGAAGTCAACCAAAGCAATGGTTTTCTGAGCCTGGCCACCACTACTCCATTCACTGAAAGCTAAAAAATAACGGTAATAGCCACCTTGCTTTGATACAAATTGAGGGGGTTTTCCCTTTGGTTTCTATTTTGGCCAAAATGCTGAAAAAAACCTCCAACATTTGCCAAGGTCTATCCAAACACAAAGGATAAGGCTGAGCGCTCTGGAAACCTCCCTAGGACTCTGGAAGGTGAGGAGTGCTCCAGTACATTTGTTTGTACATGCTGTGATAGTTTGTGGATGCCATATATGTTTGAGAGGCTCAAGGATGTTCTCCGGGCAGTTCCTTAGGCTTGTTGTGGCTTTTAAAGTATGGGAGGCTTTTTTTAATCAGGTTTTCATCTATTAGGATCGAAGTATCCGAGCGAGACAAGATGGAGGTTTGTTCAATGCTGAACTCTTTCAAAACAATATGATCCGCATTTCTTAGAGGATGAGCTGATGCAGCAGAAACACTCCGCGTACGGGCAGCTCCAAATGCCATCTCGCCCGAAACGGCGGATAACATCAGTATGCGCTTTTAGATCTATTACAGCAATATCAGCAGTCCTTGATTTCTCAAAACGGTGTTATTTGTGCAGGTAGGGCAAAGCTGTCACGATTTGACAGGTTTAGATTGTTTCGCGGGGGACGTCCCGCTGCAAGGCGCCGACAGTAATTGATTCATTCCTCCCCCCAACGCGAGACTCGCCAAACCGCCGTCAAGACGAGCTCAGCGCCTCGCTCGCTGCAGAACGGGGATGGGTTTAAGGCAAAATTAAAAGTTACCATCTTCGTGCCATCTTCATTCCCAAGCCGTAAATATAGAGCAAAGCCCCGTTTATTGTTAGAGTTTGCATTTTAAGTGCCATACCATTTTACTGCCAATTAAAACAAAAAATTTCGGAGAGCTTTAAGATCTAAAATAAATTGTGCTCCTTTATTCCAAAACAATCCTAGGTATTGTAACCGTGCCGCACAGGGAGCTGACTCTTCAATTGGAGAATCAGTGGGTCAAGGCCAAGAACAAGCAAGTACTCTGCACAGTTTTGTCACTCAGTGATTAATTACCACTCGTCCTTCCCCGCTCCCGTCTGGGAGAATGATGCTCCAGGATTTTGGCTGCAAACAAAGATGTTTAAATTTCAGCACAACTTCACTCCTGTAATAAAGATTTTCATCCACATTTTTGCTGCATGCAATATTGCTAAATCATCAAAGATGAAAACCAATAATCAACAATGGCAAACCTATGCGCATACCCACGCACTCGTATCCCCCCTGTGTGCGCAGGCCAGTCCATACTTGATTTACTAGATTTACCCAGGACATCTATTATCATTTACAATTAAGAGACATGGGTAAGTAACGTTCAGAGACCCTGCCAGCCCTACTCCCAATAACTTCACCTACCGAGGGAAAAGGTTTAATGCAGGATCTCGATCTTCACCTAAACCCTCAAACAAGTTTCGACGAGTGCATTCAGAAGTAATGGATCCCAGTCTTTTAAAAAAGCCTTTGAGAAATACAACCTAAAAGTTTGCCTTAAGGTCACTGCAGCGTCCCTATTGCTTTGGGGTCTGTATTTGCTTTTCAGTGCGGCTCGTGCCAGACAGCATGGAGGAAAGAACAGGAGGTCTCCTGGGAAACTGAAAGAAATTGGCCTGTCTGGAACAACTTTTATTGATTAATTTTATGAAGACAATGAATAGACTGGTAGTCCCAAACATGCTTTTACTCCAGCATATAATACAGTGAGTAAATATAATTTCTTTTGTCTGGCAAGAAGAGAGAAAATCAGAAATGTTTTGCACCTACCTTTACAAATCCCTTAAATCAAAAAACCAAAGCATTTGAAGATAATAAAGAAAAACCCTGTACTTCTTTAAAAACAACCCCCCAAAATCAATAGATCCCAACTGTAAATAAATGGGACGAAACTTTTTGCCCACGTTGTGCCAAACCGCAGGACGTACTGAATGAGGGGGACAACAGAAGGAAAAATTATTATCTCATAGCTCAGCCCTAAAGTGCCACCCCTGAGAGTGGAGATCTGCTCATCCTCTGACCCAGAACTCCTCCGCAATATTCGGCCAGCGTTCATCTCACGCGCGACCACTCCTGCCTTCCAGCTGCCTGGCCTTGGGCACTTGCAGTCAGATTGGCAGGACTTGCTGAGTGCCATCAGCTGCAGCTGAGATCAATTATAGCTGTGTTTTAAAAGCTAAGATGTCTTATAAAAAAAAAAAAAAAAAAGAAAAAAACATCTCTACATTTCAGTCTATAAACCCCAGACTGGGTGACATTTCCTACAGTTTTAGACTTGACCTTTCTGGGCTTCAGTTCCCCAGACATAAAACAGCAATGTCACCTCCTGCTCTGAAAAGTGTTACATGAAAGTAAGCTCATTTATATCGAGAAAAGCTTTGGAAATAGTATTAAAAGCACTAGAGAAATGCAACGGGTAAGTGAAGTTTTATTCACTGCAGCATTTGGGATAGTTAGTAAAAAGTCAGTTTTCAAGGCCACACACTGAACATGGGGAGCGAAAAGAAATATTGTGTAAATCCCCATAGAACGACATGAGAGCAAGTGGAGAAGGCAAGAAGTGATAATTTATCACAAACCAGAGACCAGGCAAGCAAGGAGTTGACCTGAAAGTTCATGTGCATCCTTAATTCCGAGCTTTCTCATCCGAATGTTTGACTTTTCATAAAACATTCTTAAAAAATTGTGGGTTTGTTTGTTTGGTTGTTTTTTTGTTTGTTTATTTTTTTGCTTTTAGTACTAAAAAATCTGTTTCAATCAAGTTGACTGAAACAAAACAACTTGAGAGTGAAAATACTACATTTTGCACGTCAGGGAAATCCAGCTACTGGGGAGATGATTTATCGCCAATTACTATGGAGATGATGTGTCTGAAATTGAGGTCTATCAGGGAAAAAAATGCTTGTGTCATTATTAACAATAAGCAGAGGACCCAATCTCTCAGTGGCCACTGGGAGGCACTTCCAACACCGAACCGGAGTTTAAACCTTTGACGCCAACTGTTCAACCTATGATGTTTCTTCAGAAAAAGAAAAAATGCTTAGGCCATGGTCAATAATTCTTTCACTGAAATTCTGCAACTGATTCTTGGTTACGTTAGCAGGGCGGGAAGATGATGTGACAGTGACATACTGGATGCGCCCCGCTCCTTCCTGCTTTTCACCCAAGGGAACTTCATGAGAGATGGTTTCCTCTACAGGTGAGACTACTTGCAGTCCAAGCACATTTCCAGTTTCTGTGCTGAATAACGATTACAGCAGTGACTCTCACCCAGGCTTATGGCAAGCACATACCCTAAAACAGTCACACACCAGTACTCGGTGCCCTGGCTGCTTGCATGCTTTTAACATTTGATTTCTCCCGGCAGAAGTTCGCTCAAGATGTGCTCCAGCATGTTTGTAACCCCAAACTGTTTATAAAGACCTTGATCTCCCACAGAGCATTATTGGCTATGCATCAGATACAGCCTTTTCTTTTCGTGGGACCATCCAGAAAAGGACGACAAGCCCCATCACACACCTGGCACTTAATCAAACGCAAAGGACAGCGGGAATATTGCTGCGTCCCTACTCTTGCAGGGGGGTGTTGCCCTGTCCCTGCACCACCAAAGCTCTGCACAGCTACACTCTTTCGCTTCATATCCGTGCCACTCCGAAGCCAATGGAGCCCAATCTGAACACCAGTACGTCACCGCGTGGTGGGCCAACATAGCACTATGTGGGGGATAAACCATAAATTCCCTTACCAGCCCCCAGTACATCTAAGCTTTCCACCATCCTTCGGAAACAGAGGTGGAGTTGCAGATGGGCAACGAGCGAGGGTAAAAAAAACTATAGGCAGTGGAAAGACAAAAGCGGGTCTGAAGAAAGCAAAATCCACAGATGCAGTATACAGATAAAAACTAAAGATCACTTGCTCTGCAGCCTAGGTACATTGAATCTGCCCATCGCGAGGTACAATAAATGAAGAATTTCACTGCGCCTCATTTGCAGACCCTCTCTTCCTAAGGCAGAAGCACTTCAAAAGCAACTCATGCCCTCATGAAAGCCTGAAGCCTTGATGGCTTCTTGCCAAGGTAAAGGTAGCTAAATGTCATATGATTTATTACTTTGAAGGAGTGGCTTCTGCCTGCCACACTCACCAGATTAAATTGTGTTTAGCATTGTTGATTCCAGCAAGTGTTTTCACCGCGCGTGGGACCGCTACACAATATCTGACTAAGGATGACAGCAACTGGGACTTAATTATTTCATGAGATACACCGACTTAACATCACTGTCTTGTTTCCAAACCAGAGACTTGACTGCACCTACTCCTGACTAAGCCGCGCAGCGCACAGCAGATTTCCTTCCCACCGCTCTGCCTGGCAAACGTAAACAGGCAGGAATTAGTGGGCGAAGCTGAAGGTTAAACCCAACTTTTCCCTTCCTCTCCCACCACCATGGACTCCGCATTGTGCCTTGGGGAGGCCACCCCAAAGCTCACCACAGCCCGATGTGAGAAGAGGCGTGAGAGCAGGATGGTTGTTACGTCCATGTTGCATGGGGCAGCTCTTCCACTCTCTCTCACAGGCTGGATTTTTAAACAAATCCTTTTGCCAAAGCTCTCATTTTATTTATTTTTTTATTCCAGTGAAGTGGCTTAACCCAGATAAAACCAAGCTATCCTTCAAAGCTGTCTATTTTGGTGGGTTTTAGGTTACCTTCTCTCTTTCAATGAAGTGCAAACACATGAGCAGTCCCGTATATTAATGTGCCTGGTTTCGTCTCCTGAACCTGCACTGACTTCTTCCTCTAGCGTAGCATGGATTGTGCTGGGTTTTTCCAACCACGCTTCTGCTGAGAAGCCAAGCTGCCTAACCACAAACTACAGAAAGTGTTCGCTATAGACCCGTCACTTTATTGAGCAAATCTCTGTGGAAAAGACAACACAGTGGGTCTATGTGTGGTTTTCTAAATCATTTTTTTTTCTTCTAAATCAATTCGTGTCCCTGTCCTGGGGTCCAAGAATCAGTTTGTTACCATTATTGTAGCAGGGCAGTAAATGCTTCCAGACACCTCCCATCCAATAGACCTTACAATATCACCCATTCATTCTCCCGATGATCTAGGATGCCCAATATCCAACCCACAAGACATTATTTCTCCCCTCCGATCCAGTTACATTGTGGCTCAAAACCCTGTACTATTCCTAAATTATCGATTCTATCAATTAGTTATATCCTAGTGAAGTAATTGTTTTCTTGGTTTGTTTTGGTGGTTTTGTTTTGTGGGGTTTTTTTTTATATCCGAAACGCTGTCATGTTGGTTGGACTACTTACCAAAGCTACATGGTCTCCACGGTCACGGTTTCATTCCAGCCAACTGGCACCCGAGCAAATTACCAGAATTGGTGCCATATGGGCCATATAGTATGTGGGCCATAGAGTAATCTTTGCTTCCTCTAACATTTTTATCACTTTAAAATTTGTGTTGAGCTTTGGCCAAAGTTCCAGAGTGCTGGAATTTTATTTTCCTATGGAAGGAAAGTAAACCATTTTTGAGGATTATTTTCTTTAAGGCATAGAAAAATTTGCACTGGGAATTTGAAGAAGGGCTGGCCTGTAATAGCAAGTCCTATTTCTAGTTCTTCAGAAAGCACACAAATTGATCTGTAACATTTTACTTCAGCTGAATGTCCCTTCCATCCCCGCCTCTAATAGCTATTTTAGGAGCAGCCTTGCTGTGATAGTGTCAGATTTTCTGTACCGCTCCTACCATCCCCGTATCTCAATTATCATGTTCCATAGGACATCGGCAGCGAACAAGTTTAAGCAGCTTTTCCCAGCACAGTTCTGTGGGCGCACACAGGCACAAACAGCGATGACATCGGATTCATTCACACTATGGTTGCGTGCGACGAGAAACAAAACTCAAGCGGACTCATCATGGGCAGCGAACGCTTTAATTGTAGTCCGTACCCCTCCAAAGAACGGAACGTTCTTAATATAAAAACAGCTCTGACAGAGCAGGGCCATATTGCTATTATATTCAGTGTTAAAATCTGACTGCTACTGGCACATTATGGTTTACTATTTAAATCCACGACGCTCAGAAACCTCTTCTCTTCTCATCTGTCTCGCTTTTTCACTGATTTGCTCTCCTTTACGTTGCCCAAATGCTTTTTGAATACGTTCTTCTAAAAAAACTGGATGGGGGGACTGCCAAATAGCAAATGTCTGATAACAAGTTCCTTCCTGCTTTAATTGTGCTCATTTTAACTCTTATTCGCAAGGTATATCATATGCTCAATTTCTGATCCAGCATTATGTCCTCATTATAAATTAAGTCTGATTTTTTAAATGGCAACTTTTGTCACAAAACACTTTGCACACGATACCCGTAAACGTGATTTAGAAGCTGACAATAATTTTCCATTGCAATGCTTTTTGGTCACAGCCAAAAAAGTTTGCATCCAGAAATTAGCCTGAAGTGCCCACCTCCCCTTCTCTGGGCTCGCTTTCATTTCCCATCTAGCACCGTGACCGCAGACTCTCGGGATGCAAACTCACATGGATGTTCAGTAGGAAAAGACAGTGATGTGTCCTGGGGCACAAGGACTCGGACCGAAATCCCGAAGCACCAGCAGAGCCCTTGCAAGTCGCTCTTCTCAGATCCAGACCAGGAGCTTTGGGCTGAAAACTGCACTTTTCAGTCCCAAATTTTTCATTTTCAGTTTCTGTTTGTTTTTGAGAAGAAAGGCAGGTAATTACGAAGTCCCAGCCAACATCAGCCCTGTAAAGAATATGAAGTCATTTTGCATTACAGTTGTTAGTAAGATAAAAGATAAATACTTGCTAACTCACAGGTTAAATAAGCACTGCTGGTGCTGCCTGGGCTCTGGTTACCCACTGAAGTTTCCCATGTTAAGGTATCACCTGCACGATGACAAAACGTATACAACAGCTTAACAGCGAAATTCAGTCTCTGCTTTGCCTGGGAAAGCACAGCACCAGGGAAGGAGGTAGCTTTGAGCTAAAGAGACCAAAATGCAATTCGTAATTTCTAAGGACTAACTTGAAATACGTTATGACAAAAAGCATCCCATCTGGGATCTGCCAGCCACGTTCTCCATACGGCAAACTACGATTACCGTTGGATAAAATGAGACAACGCTGAGCATGCTGCTAATCCACTTAGTGCAGCGGCCAGCAGCATCACCGTCCAACTCGGTGGACACTCTTCTGTTAACTTTCACCCAGTAAAAGTCAAGAGAGCCCCGGCTCCTTCTGTGCTGCACCTCTCCATGTGTTTTGCAAAACTCCTCCTCCAAATCCTTCCTGAAACTCCCCTGTGCCACAACACCCCCTGCACCTCCAGCCCACCAGGAAACCGCCCTGGCTAGGCAGCAGCTCCTCCTGCCAGCAGCAACGCGCCTGCTTTCCCTTTTCTCCCCATTTGTCTTGGATCATGGGATCCGTAGGCACAGGGAATGTTTTCTGGTATGTATTTATAGCGTGTCCAACAAAATGACTGCAGTTCCTCTACAATACCAGCAGCCATCTATGGGAACATTTTTATTTTCTTTTCCCTTTCATTTTCAGTTTGTTGCTTGATAGATCCTTTATATAAAATACTTCAAGTACTCCCCAGAAGACTCTTCCCTTCCATGCATGACTCTCTGTTTCCTTATTTAAACGAATCAGTGCTGATCTCTACAGAAATAACATTTTTTGAAAGAGAAAGGTGGAGGGTGACATCCACATTTACACCTGGGTCCTAGAAGGACCCTGTGGTCCTTTACCAAGCTTTTGTTAATGTCCTCCTTGCAGCTTCTCTGCCAGACGTATTATTTGGCCTAAGGAGACAATGAAGTGGTCTGTGACCGCTCTGCTCCTCGCCACGCGTGACCAATTCCTGTCACTTGCAGGTTGCTTGCTGTCCTCTCTCCCCGCAGCTCCCTCCCAGGAGCAGAGCCCCCGCAGGCAGTTAGGACCTCAGATGGGCAGCACTGATGTGAAGAAATCCTTCTTCCCAGCAAACGTTCCCCTTAGCAGTGTCCTGCGGTTTTGCTGCTCTGCCTGGCATTCTTTGGAAGTACCAGATTGACTGGTAAGAACTGAATCAACAGCGCCTTGAGGAACACGGCCCGTGTCCAAATCTATTTATGATCTACCAAGTCATTAAAAGAACCATCTGCCTTTTCCAAATGCTGCATCCCCACAACTGTTATCCTGTCAACAGTAAGGTGACCCTCCCATTGTCCTCCCAGCCATGGGGATTACCTGTCCCACTGCTTCGGGACGGGAATCATAGCTTTCTAGATTCAGATATTGATTAACTTGTCACCATGCTGTCCAGTATAATCCCAGTACCACAGATTTGGACCAGTCTTCGTTCATACTCACGCAATTTGTACAAATTCTTTGACCAATAACTAAGCTAAGAAAGATATGCTCACTGGAAAGTTTTCCCATAGAAGAGAGAAATGAAAAACATACGAGCGAATCCACAGGAAATAAACCAGGCCATTGGAATAACACTGAAATCATCAGCTCTGAGGCCAGCAACCGCTCTCCAATAAGCAAAGCAAAGCAAACACGGTGAAAAATTGCATTAACAAAAAGAATAGAATTTAAAGCCACAGGTAACTGGATTAAAAAAGAAAAAAATTGTATCAATTTCTAATTAACTGTGTCTATCAGTTCAATTATGTTCTTGTGACTAATAAAAGTAATACAAAAAGCAACAAGATGTAGAGCACTCTATCGTAATTCCATGGAGGTAAGAGAAAGGAAGTACTGAGCTAATTTAATAACGCAGTTGTAAAATATCTGTCTCTGGGTCTGCAAAGGGATTACCAGGCTCATAGGGACAGGAAAGCAAGAAGTCAGCAGGACATTTGAAAGAGGGGAGGGAGCAACATCTTCTTCCACAGCAGCACTTTTGGGTTCAATGGGGTGCCGCGTTCTAAACTAAACTACTAGTTGTGACAGTCGGTAGGAAGCATTTCACATATAAACAATTTTGCTGAGATAAGTCTGCCAAAATGCAGTGCACTGATTTGTATTTTTAGCTATGGATAAAACGATGCCCTGGAAACTCAACACCATTTTAATATGTTTACATAAAGGAGAAAAAAAAAAAAGTTATTTTGAAGCTGTTGAACTATGCTACTTTTATGTGATGTACGTGTTTTAAGCCCATGTTTCACACTCAACATACTTGCGTTTCAGAGGAGACCAAGAGCAGCAAACTCAGCTACAAGAAACCCTGAACTGCCAGGAACTGGTGGTGTGGGTTTTAATGAGTTACACCAAACAAGACGCTCTCGCTTGGGTCGAAAGCAGCAATGTGAGCACAAAACAGAGCAACTCCATTTCCACTCTGTCAAGTGTCATCACACCTGCAGCTCAGCGGGACAGAAAACTTTTGGTCAGGGGCTCGATTGCCAAGAAAGCCAAGCCAAGGCTAGTGTCCTTTTCCTTCCCTTAAAGCTGGGGAGCCTGTGGTCAATTATTGGATAGCAAAACATAAAAGGGAGGATTGTAGGTGCATGCCAGTGTTGAAAAGAAGGCCTTTGGGGGACTAAAATTTCTGAGACATCCAGGGCAGATGCCTTTAATTCATGTAAGCAAAGATATCTCTTAGAACGACAAGTAGACATACGGAAGATTAAACTCCCCATAATGATGCAGACTTTTTCCTTCCTTCCATTTTGCTGTTCATAAGGATCATTTTATATTGCTTACTCCGAAAACAGTTGAGAAATTATGTGTAATAAATATTTCCTTAAATTGAAGTGGTGGAATCTATTTCTTCTTTTAAAATATATTGTTCCCAGTTTACTTATTACTCTATGCTGGGACTTGCCTCTTAAGGAGAAATATTGCTTGAGGGTCTACTCCTCATTTAAACAGATGCTATTAAGCCAGAGTGTGAAGACAGTACGGAAACTACTGAAAGGCTTCCCTGGCTGCACTAAATCAAAGCTAATGGCTTGAGATAAAGTAAGTGGAGTTGTTCTTCTGCTCTTTGTCAGTATTAATATTTTAAGTTACAGGTCCTCCCTAGACTCCCTCTGCTTCTACCCCCCTTCTTTTGGGCCAAAAATTCCAGGCGTCTTCTCTTATGCACGGCTCACACTTTTATTCCTTGAGTTTGGCCGTTGCTTCCAAACTCTCTCGACTGCCTGACATTTGCCAGGCTTGGAGTAACGCCCACAGAACATTCAATTTTGCTTCTGAATGCCATGTTAATCACAAGCGAGCACCGGGCCAATTGCAAGCACAATTTACCTGGAATATGTGGTCTGGTAAGCTAATTAGGGCAACATGGAGTGCTAATGCCCTGCTTCACAGAGGGTAATAACGTAAGGAATGAAGAGCTTTCAGGAGATTTTGCTGTTGAACTACAAATTATTTCCTGACCTTTAATTATTTTTTTTTGCCTCGCAACAAGCACGGTTTCCATCTCTGTAGCCTACACCTCTCTTGAATGCACCAGGGAGTTAAGTGTTCTCATGACTCTTTCCCACTCTCTTTAGCTAGAAAAATCTCTTCAGAGTTTCTTTCCTGAAAGCATTATATGGCCTTTTTGGCTGTTTCTGAATAAAGGATTTCTCAAAGACCCTAGAAACATTCCCCCATATATTATAGTGCTTCAATCGTTTCCAATAATGCAATTAGATCTGGGTGAATTTTTTTCAGAAAGCAGTAAAACCATTAGAAAGCGCAGCTTTAGGGGCAGAGAAATACTCATAAATTCAGTTCCAGTTTAGGGAACAGATTCTGCCAAATGGAAAGGAAGGAGACATTTTTAGAAAAATCTGAGCACTAACTTCTGTAATTTGTTGGACGTCAAAGTCACCCAGCTTAGCGGCCATCACAAGGCAGTTCCCTACGACTAGCAGCTCTTGGCTCTTTAGTGGACCATGGGGAGAGAATGCAGAAGATAGGTAGACCATGGATGGACAATGGTCAGGAAATGTCTACAACATGGCTGAAAAAATAGCAACTTCATCTAAATAAGTGTGGGAGGAGGACAAACCAGGACGATTTAAGAAAGACTGGAAAAAAAGAGAAGTGTTTACAGAGAGGGTGTTTTCTTTTTCTCCTTAGATATTTTTTTTTTTAAAGTAGTTAATATTATAGAGAGGTTACAAAGAGTAAGAACAAGATGAGATGTTTATACTAGAGACTACAAGAGAGTATATGGACAAAATCAGAGAGATCAAGGCACGCAGCAAGGTCAAACTAGTAAAAGATGGGGAGAACAAAAAGAAATCCCTCTACAGTAACATTAGGAAGAGAAGGAAGACCAAAGAAAAAGAATTTGTCAACTATGAACAGAGAAAAGCTATATACAGAGGGGAGCCCTGCGATGTCGGTGGCTTTTCTGCATCAACCTTTACTTAAAATGTCCCCTTGCAAGTGAATGGTCAGCACAATTAGTGCTCTCGAGGAATAAGCAAACTTTCCGGCAGGACCCGATGAACATTACCGAGGGTGCTGAAAGAGCTGGCCGAAGCAAGCGAAGAACTATTAGCATTCATCTTTGCGATCCTGTACAGGAAGGGTAAGCTACTGGAAGACTGAAAGAAGACCAGCACAGTGCAGTTCTTTAAAGAGAGAAAAAAGGAGTAGCTGGGAGATTTATAAATCAATCAGATTAACTCCAGTTCCTGCAGAAACAAATCAAACCATTTGTCAGAATCAGGAAGATAACAAGGAGATGAGATGCAGTCGATGGTAGATTTGTTAAGAGGAAAGCATGCCAAAAAAAAAAAAAAAATATATATTTTATTTCTACAGCAGGTAACAAACCTTCCGGAGGTGAGAAGCAGTAGATACCATCGATCTCAAAGTAAGGCTTTCACAACTGTTTTACCCACCAGTCTACAAACTAGGGAAAAAATCTTGCTAAATTTTTTTCCGTGTGATAGGTAAGGAGATGCTGACAGGGTGGCTGTATCCAGGTTGATCATCCACGGTACGATCTCAATACATAAGGATATATATTGATGGGTGCTGCAGGGCCTCTCCCAGGTCTCAAATTGTTCAACGCTTTCATTAATTATCAAGGTGATGGAGTGGGGAGTATGCTGTTAAATTTTCAAGTGAGAGAAAGCCTGGAAGGACTGAATGACACATCCAGAATTCAAAATTATTTCAAGAAATAGAAAAAACGATCTCTGGCATTCAACCAAGAGATGTACACTGTTCCTTAACTTAGGTAGGAATAATCGACTGCTTGAATTCCTTTGGTAAGCCTTTAAAGAAATAAAATTAAATGAATCTGAGGGTTGTGGATTAACCAGCTGAAGGTGGGTTGTGGAAAAGGCAAGTGTCCTGGTGGAAGGGTTTAATGGAAGGATAGCAATCCTTCCTCTCAGTGCCTTGCTCAGCATTAATAATGTCTTAGGTAGAGCACTCTGTCCACATTTGTGCCATATGGGCACCAACTGATGAAAGGCCAGAGGAAAGCCAGACTAACCGAGAGTCCAGGAAAAGCACTCCACAAAGACTGAACTACATGGTTTGGTGTTTTTTTCATTTGCAGAAGAGCCTGCTCTGCTGTGGATAGACCCGTAGGAAATAGATTTAAATCACAGCAGAGCAGATTCATGTTGAATTCTAAAAAGCTCTCCAACGGGAAAAATAAAATTCTGAAATAGACTGCCAGGGGAATTGCAGTCTTCATCCCTGGATGTCTTTAAGGCAGTTAGACAAACTCTGTCAGGAGCAGCACTGGCAGAGCTGATCTGCCTTAGGACACGGGTCACAAACTAATCAACTTGTCCTCCAGATTCATTAGCCACAAACCTGTAATCCAGCAGGTTTGCTGCCTGAACACACACGCATGCGATGAGACGAGGAGAGCAGAACCCCTCCGGCGTCCTGCGAGCTGTGCACAAACATGGGAGCAGGGGGTCCAGCTCAGGCTGCACCCCCCTGCTCTCACTCCCGGGCTGTCATTTTGGGCAGGTCATACCCTGCTCTCCACTCCTTCCTCCTTTTACGATAATCAAATCTCCTCTTATGCTAATTAGGCAAGACTAATAAAAAGTAATTTTTTTCTGCAGAAGCTCCTACCTGAGGCCAGAACATGGTGGGTTGCCTTGGTTGCTGTCTCCAGGTTTTATCAAATACAGATAACAGTCATCCCTAAGGCCTTGGGAGGTTATCTGGAGACCGCAGGTACAGCAGGTGAGGATGCCTCAACATCAGACCTACCAACCAAGCAGCACCTCCTCTGCGCACCGCGAGCACCACATTCACTTTATGTCCTCTGCAGGTTTTGTAGCTGATGGTCCACCACTGTACCCAAGAGGGCACCTCACCTTCCCCGGCTTTGCATTGGTGTTATCTGGAAGACTGCAAAAACCCTAAAGAAAAAAAAAAATCCTTGAGTTAATTTTTTTTTGTTGTTGTTTTTTGTTTTTTTTTTTTTTTTAACAGAAGTAGAGCACAGAACAGCACTGACCTGGGAGCAAACCATTTCTCTCTCACTTTGTCCCAGGACCACTCGCGTCTCCACGTATTTTGTTGCTGTGGTCCCCAAACCCCTCGTTTGCAGTGATCCTCAGCCTCCTCTCGGGCAGTTGCTACAGCTCAAGGATGACTTTTCTTCTGGGAGACGTGTTTGCTGCTTACTCCAAATCGATGGAAAATGAATGGGGTTGGCTGAAAACTGAAGCAAGCAAAGGATTATTGGAAAACAACAAAAGAATTTTCAGGAATTCAGAGAATTTGGTAGTGCTTAGAGTCCAGATACAAACAAACCAACCAGAGGAAGCACAAACTCAGCATGTGACCTGAGTTACTGATGTGTGAAGCACACACGGGGCAAAGGAATTACTCGGTTCTGGCTGGTGTTGAAAGCAACTAAGAACTGCCTAAAACCTTATTCCAAGCCTTATTATCCCAAGTCTAGTATAAATCACTAAAGCAGTAGAGCAGCGTGCTAATCCTCCCTTTTGTGTGAACGTGGAACAACTCCTGAAAGCAAAGTCAATGGCATAGATTTATCATGGGGATACGTGCTGTCCTGCAGGGTAATCATGAGCTAAAAGGGATGAGCATCACGTACAGCCCAGTCCCTGATGGAGACACCAGGTTCCCCTTCCCTATGAACACGCTCTCTCATGTAGAGCAGGTGACGGTACCACTTATCTCCTCCGAGGAAATCTTTAGTCTTTTTCTTTGAAGTATTTTAGGCTTTGCTCTCTGCAGGCAGTGCCACAGCAGTGCTGTCCTGGTTGCGTTTTGTGCCAAGGGAGATCTGGTGTGCCTGAAAAAGGCATTTTTAGCATGTGTCCAAACTAGCCTAAGCTTTGAAGCAGAGTAAAATAGAGCAGCTTCTTTGTGGAGACAAAATCTGTATACAAACGATGGGGCTGAGACGCTGGACCCTTTCTGAGTTCAGAGACACCTACGGTTCCAGGGCTGCTAAGAGAGATTTTCAGGAGCTTGAGTGCAGATTTGCAATATCCGAGCCTTATTTTGTGCTTTTTTTGGCTCTACCTAGGAGTGAAAAATACCTAGGCACGTTCTTCACAGCTGCAGTTCTACCACCTCTACCTCGAATACAGACCATGCTGTTTTCGATGTGAGCGAGTGCTCCGGCACTGGCACAAACTTGAATTCTGTTCCACCAGCTGAGACCCTTCCCCATGCTGGCACCCCCGCCTATCGCTCCCACCCACAGAAAACTTCAGTGCATACGTATTGAAACCAACAATATACTTAAATGCAGTTGAATAAAACAGCTCTTTGCGCGTGTCATAGCTTGACGCTGCCTAGTGTTAAAGAACTTACTTTTCCCTGACGCCTATCTCTGTGAAACGGAGCCACCAGGCTCCGCCATGCATCATGAACCTCTGCTGCCTCAGCCACCGGAGGTTCTTCTTGATTTACTCTCAGGGGCTCGAGGGTTTGGAGCACAAAACTTCAGCTGCTGCCACAGCAAAACTCAAAATGTCAGGGAGCAAATAATATGGCCAATGGCAGCAAAATTACACGATATTTATGATTTGCTGTGCAGAGCAGTAGTTCTAACCGAGCACAAGCACTCCTATTTTCCTTTACGGTCTAATCTATACATTCTTGTGCACGAATGCCAAGTCAGTAACTAGAAGTTATTTGCAAACAATGACCAGGTACTTGGCTCCAAATGAAGAAATCTCCTTTTGTTTGTTTGGTTTTTTTTTTTTTTTTTTTTTTTTTGCTTTTACTTTAGTCTGAGTCTCCAGCTTGGGAATTTGGCTGTGAGAAAAAGCTTTTAAGAGAAGCAGCTTCTCATGACAATAAAGTTAATACACTATTGTGCTGCCTTCTGTCGCCAACTGGAAGACCGGCTCAAAAAGCAGAAATTGCAATGCTTTAGAAGACAGTGCATTGGAAATGATTCCACATTTAGCCTCTGCACGTGGATGGGAAGGCCTTCACATACGTTTGAAAGAGCCCAAAAGAGAAACCCTGTGGGAGGAAACAGAGGACTGTAAGCCCTAAGGCTTTAAAATAGAATCATTGCCCCAAAACAATATTCTTCATCCTAACAGGTTTAAGGGAAACGTCATCAGTTTATTGAGGTGATCCATCTGTTCCTTCAGGATTGGCTCTGTGGCAGTACTGAGGATCCAAGCTGATGTTATGAGGAAGAGTCTCCACTATAAACCTTAAAGAAAATAGCCACCGAAAAGATTTCTCCAGCAGTCTCTGAAAGATGTGGTCAGACATGGTCATATGGAGGATACTTTCAGCTTTAACATCGCCGCCTCCAGCCTGGTGGAAGGGTGCATCTGTCTGTACAAACAGGACACACCACGGCACACAGCCGAGCTGAAATTGAAAAAAATACTTCAGAGAAGCTGAAAAAAAGCGCCAAATACAAAGCAATTCCTCACTTTCTACAGCACACAAGTCTCAAGAATCCTAGTTGGTAAAAACAAGAGATCTGGAGTAAGATGAACTCACCAACGTCTTCTGTGGGCCAGACTTCAAAGGAGCTTTCTTCACCTTGGCATCGCATGTATCGAGGCCACTTGAGAGCTGTGGCCCTGGGTGCGATGCTTTTAGGGGAGACGGGCTCTTCTCCAGACCCTGTCTGAAGCCCAGGAGCGTGCTGATCCTGACGCGACTGAGATAAAGACTGGCTACAGGTTGCATGGTAATGCTTGCTAGACTCTGCGCCATACTGCTAGAGTAAAAATCCATTTAAAATTCAGTCTTCAACCCTTTTAATCCCAAAAAACCCTGAATATTTGCAGTGGTGCAAAATTCCTGTGTTGCAAGAGAAATTCAAGCTTATGAGTCAAATTCTTCTAACCCCTAAAATGTAGGTGGGGCATAGAAATTAGTGTTTGCTGAGAATCTGGCCTGGAGATGGGGATATAATCAGCCTCTGAAGAGAGCGCCATATGTTCACTCAAACATTTCGCATCTCCTTTTCAGAATCTTTAATTTGACACTGAAATTGGAATTAATACGAGGTGCAGCCGCTGCCGTGTGGCACGCAGGACAGCGTACACCTGCACCCCGCAAGCCAGCCTGCAGGTTAGACGAGCACCGCTTTACTGGTCCCAGGAACGATTATCAGACAGGTCTTCCCTCCACTTTGGTTTCTCACAAACAGGCTAACACAGCACTAAACAAAGCACACTTGCAGCTGTGGCGTTGCATTGCTGGGACTTGCAGCTATTGCCCAGAGAGGTGGTTGATGCCCCATCCCTGGAAACATTCCAGGTCAGGTTGGACGGGGCTCTGAGCAACCTGGTCGAGTTGGAGATGTCCCTGCTCATGGCACTAGGTGACCTTCAAAGGTCCCTTCCCACCCAAACCGTTTGACGATTCTGTGACTCTATGACAGCCCTTTCCTCCTTCAGCACAAGGAAGCAGGACGAGGGAGGCTTAATGAATTTAACGATACCTTTCTGTGCAAGATGCTGAGCTTGTATGTCCCTGCTTCAGACTTTTCTCCTCCACAGCACAATTCCCAGAGGCCTCTCAGTGGCCTTTACAAGTTTTAATATCAGCATAGCGGTTATCTTGTCACACGTGAAAGATAATGCTATAATGGGGACTTGGGCTTAAAGGAAATTAAATGTGAGCCTTATGTGTGCAAAAGAGACAGGCTTTTGTTTGAGAAGGTGCACACTACACGTAGCATTGTTAGCGAGCAATTATGTTAGAGGCTCCGGCAGCCTCATTTATCCTGGGATGACACAGCTCAGTCAAGTGTTCAGCGCCAGGCTAACCTTTAAGAGCAGGATTTTCATTTCTTCCTTCCAACCTGTTTTCAGTGCTAAAAGCAAGAAGCCCCATGAACTTCCTTGGGACGAGAGGTGCCACAGCCTGCTCCTTCCCACCAGTCCCTCGCCGTACCACAGCGCGTCCCTCACAGTACCGCAACCAGGACTCACCTCGTCACCAAACTGGCCTCCTTTAGACCAGAGTGATCCCCAGCCAGCCAGCACATTGCTCTCTGTATCGAGGGGAGTGTTTCCAAGTCTGTCTCTGTCGCAGGTGTCCGTCCAGTTTTGGGCCAGTCACGTAGGATGATAAGCGCATGTAGCACATCTATAAAATATAAAAAATATAGTAGCACATCTATAAAATAACAAGAATAATACCCTTTTACACTGGATATTTATCCTCCTAATATAATCAGAATTATAAGCGCTTCTAGTGAACTAAAAAGGATCCCAGTTAAAGAGAATAATTTAATTGTCTTGACGGGGGGCCAATTACAGTGAAATGTTAAAGAGCAAGAATTCCCTTTTAGTTACGCTTTTCTCTCTGTAAATATCTTTACTATCTATGGTATCTTTTACATAGGAGATCACTATCTTTCTTATTCTGAGATGCAGTTAACTTCCCGTATTAAAATCACATCAGTGGATAGTGCTGTCCCGTGCGCGGCGGCGCCTCATTGCTTCCTGGAGCACGGCTATCTGCAAACACCTTCTCACCGCGGCCTTCAAGATAAGAACTATTCTAAATGCTGAGGACTTCAGCTTACTTACAAACAAAGGTTTCTGCGCCAATGCCCCCATTCCCATCTCACGAGACCCGTGTGTCTTTTATCGTCTCAGAAGTGCCAATCTAATGCACCTAAAACCGGCAGGCACTTGCACTTCTGCCTGCTGGCATCCCCCTCCCGCGGGAGCCCCGTGACACAGCGTCTGGAGGTAGACAGGATTTAATAGAATATCCTTGGTGAATGGCAGTGTACTTCAGGTGACATTTGGCCCTTGGACTTTCCCGCTGCAAACCGACACTTCAGCTTGATTTATTTTGCCATTCTTCCATCTCCCGCCTGGTCACAACTGCGTGTTTGGTTTCACCAGCAAATGAGTGTTTGGCCTTTGATTTTACAGGGGACCAGAAATTCAGTGCTTGCTCTGACCGCTCAGCTCTTTCATCCAAGTATTCAGAGAATATTAACCTTTTCCAACTCTCCTGCAAGCGAATCTTACCCGGGATCTTGGCAGTAGAAAAGCTATGATTTGGTTAATAGTAAGCACGGGGTGGCTGTGGAAGGAGCATTTCTTGTAAGGAAAATCAGCTCTTTCTTGTCAGTAAATGAATGCTAATACTCTTTCCCTATTAAGGCCGACTACCGCTTTAAAACTTTTATGTCTTCCATATATCATGTTTTTGGAAGAAAGTTTTGCTATTTAAATAGCTGCCAGAGTGTTACAGGCTTATATGATTGCAATTTACAGCACTTCATAAATCAGCAGACCTAAGATGCATCGGACAGAAGAGCCTTTAAATTGACACCCTGTCTTTTTATGAACATTAAAAGGCTTGATCTCCTGACATATTTACGCAGAAGTATCCCTGCTGCCTCGTCCAAATTGTTCCTGAAGTATAAAGTACTTTACATGAACGAACTTAATGGCGACAACCTGAAGCTTTGTACATTAAATTGCCCAAGTGTTACAGCGAGTCCAGAGGGGTTAGCTCCAGACCAGGAGAGATCGCGGCAGCGACTGTTGCTCCCACATAAAAATGGTGGAAGTGGTTATTTTGCCCTTTAAATAAGAATCACGTGCAGGAAAACCCATGGGCAGAGGTGACCTTGAAGACTGGATGAGATCTATTCATCTTCACTTAAAATCTGGCAGAAGGCTTGGGCATCCTACCAACAGGACCAACTTCTAAGTCACCATGTCTTGGCATGGCACTACTGCAGTCACTAGACGCAGACACGTCAAAAACAACAGCATGCCTGAGTCACGCCTCTCTCTCGGCTCCCTCGACTCGACAAAAGAAATCTCGTCTCCACTGATGCCCTGGGTGGGTTTTGCCACCGCATTCAGCAGACCCTCAGCACCACCCCCCTCCCCGAGGCACCACTCGGTTCCTGCACAGCCATGCCTAACTCAGCACCCACGCTGTTTTCTTACAGCCAAACTGCAAAATTATGGTAATAGTTCTTCCATCCAGAGTGGCTAAAGATGACTATGGGAAGACAAAGAATTGATAGGATTTATTAATTTTTTTTTTTTAAGATGGAGCGAAAGGGAACGTATAGATATCTTCAGCTGAAAGAAGCTGAAGGGTCCAGTAGCTTTGACTCAATAGTGAAGATGTCAGAAGGAGTGGAATGTGCCCCAAAATAAAACACTGACACTGAAAAACAACTTCTTATTCTTACCTGAAATGTTTGAAATAATCAGGCTTACTTTCCACATGAGAACGATTTCTTTATGCTTCTGGAAAGCCTATATGGAGTGACACATGTGATGACAGTCGACCTTGGATGCTGGGGTAGCCCAGTTCAGCTTTACTCAACTTTTCCATGCTGGGTTATTTTGAATGAAGATGAAGCGATACAACTGCAGGTTCGTCCCAGCAAAAGGAACAAAGTGGCTTGCATGAACAAAACCGAGCAGGACCCAACACCTCTTACCTATCTCCAAGGGCCAAGTGTATGTGCTATTTTTCTAATTCACTGGGATCTTCCCGCCTCTCTCTGCAATTGAAAAGTGCCTTTTCTGCCTCTAGCTGACAGGATAACCTGTGCAGGCATCCCAGGTAACTGGAAATGCAGAACCCTCTGAAGCTTTGAAGACCACACTTCAGCGCAGGGCCACAACGCAGAGCTGGATGCCACCAACCACATTTCTAGAAGAGTCAGCAGACTTTCTTGTAAAACTTACCATTTTGAGAACATAGTCAACGCTCTGGCCCAAATCCTCCAAATGTATACTGACACAAGATGAAATGATTCATCTAGATATGGAGTTTTGCTGAAGAAAATAAGACTACTTATATACACACACACACATATATATATATACAGCAGCGGAGTTATATACTAACCTTTTTAAGAAATACATGTTTTGGAAAAGACAGGAGGGTGACAACCCCAGGACAAACTCCCTGGAATCAGAGTACATCTTGAAGTTCACAGACACAGCAACTTCCCTCCAGGACCCCAGTTTATCGCATGCAATTGCTGTCAATCAGATCTTTTCAGGCTTTTGCCTTCAAAGCTGATTTTTTTGGGCAACTCTTTTTGCATAGCCGGAGACTCAGTATTTACAGACTGCGATTACCTCAGAAGAAAAATAATTTTGAGCCCCTCGGCTCCAATTCACCCACAAATCTATCTGATACATTTAAAGTAGAAATCAGAGTTGAATCTTTACATATTATTACCTAATTGGGCTGGCCATCTTTTGATTCCTACATATCTCCCAGCAAAGCCGGAGCCAGGTATTTCAGAGCTTCTTTCCAATCAAAGGGCAACAGTCCGCTTGTCATCATGAGGAAAAATGAGCAAATAAGCCAGGAAAAAAATCATCACATCATTGGGAACAACCCCAGGAGGTAGACAACGCTGGCTGGCTGTGAAACAATACCAAAGGAAGTAGTTGGTTATTAAAAAGCACCAAGCAAAAGCAACCACCCTCTGGACTGAGTTGCTGGCTCTGATCAAACAAACATTCATGCACATTCCTTATCACTCAGCCACACGCTCAAAGCTGAAAGAACAAAAGCAATCAACGTTAATAATAAACTCTATCTCGCTGCCGGTAAACCTCACTCACTTTTGTAGTTATACTTCCCCACTTAGAAAGGTATTGCTTAAAGAAATCATCTCCTCCCTCTTCCCTCCTGCCAACACGCACTGTTATTAATAGAAGACGTGTAAAATATTACTATTAAATATTACTATCATTATTGTCCTTGTATGAGCCAGCCATCCTGAATAGCTCCCTTCCCTACAGCCACAGAGCTGAAGGACTACAGCCAAGGGAGGAGCCAAGAGCAAGCTCTGCTATTAGTTTTGCCAGCGCAAGCGCCAGCAGAAGCTGAACCTGTCGTTAACATCAGTGGAATTATCGTTACAACCGCTTGGTCTCGTGGCCGGAGTGTGGGTTCATTTTTTTCTAAGCGCTGTGGAGAAAACAACACCTGCTCACAGCCGCTTCCCCGACCGGGATGCGCAAAAGTTGTACGGGATCACGGTACACCCTGGTCTCAAAACACGGCTGAATTATGGATGAGGGAATTCAGGTGCAGAGAGACACTGGAAGACATTAGGTACCCAAATGTGCAATGGAGAAGACTCTTAAATATGAATGGATTCAGCTCCCTTGCTCTCCAGCCAGGCAAGAACATCTGCATTGCCTCCCCTACACAGGGAAATTATGGTGTAGACAAATAAATTCAATGCTTCTAAAGGTATTTTTGATACTTGAGTCTGAGCCTGCCCTATCTAGTCTCAGGTGTCTGATTGAGGCTCTTAAATAGTGGCTCTGGCAAACAAATCCCTCTGTAGACACCCATCTCCCTCTGTTGACCACAACACTCCTGACCGTAGTCATCTCTGTTACGAGTCAACGGTTTGATGGCAGAATTTCATCCCCGACTTCCCCAAATGTGGCCGCATCCAAATTACCCAGATCTCAGCCAAGCGGCCGCGCCAGGACCGAACGGGAGCCAGGTCTGGTCCTGTTCCCAGCCACCTGCCCGCTGAAGGGCTCTGCTCCTGCAAGCCCTACCCAAAAAAACATCCCGCCTGCCAAAGCACTGTGTGTTTTCTGTCCCTGCCGCTCATTTCCACGGGGCAGGTGACAACTCAAGCAAGATGGCTCATGTCATGTTTCACCCATTTGCCAGTTGATGAATGTAACGAGCACATTCACATGACTGAGCAATCTCCAGATAGGGCACGAAAAGTATAAACTCTAACGCTGACGTGGCGTCCCAGACACACCTATCTCATCACGTTTGCGTCATCATGTTCTTGCTCACATCCCCAGAAGAGCCTTTTTACAAAATTAAACTTGATAGAGGCGCAAAAGGACCTTTCTTCCCTATAAATTCGGACAGCAAGCATAAGGAAATACCATAAATTTCATAACAAGTATGCACCATAGGAAACTGTATAATCAGTGCAAACTCAGTGGATATTTCGGATAATTTGTTAGCACAGAGGTAACGAGCAGAACAGGAAAAAAAGGTAGAAATACCAGTGCAGTTTCTCCTGATTCCGATACAGAAACTCAGTCAGGCAGTCAGTGCACAGGTTTTTCGTATTTAGCACTAATTAGCAAGGTTAATCCAGTATCTGTCTTGGTCTTCCCAACCGCTGTGAAGCACCGTCATTGGCTGTGTAACAGTTTACAGAGCACTGCTGATTTTCAATGATCAAAATCCTGACTGCAGTTGCCCCAGCGTCATGGCACGGTCTTTAAAATCATGAAGTTGATTTTTAAAAAAAAAAAAAAAAAAAAAAANAAACAAACAAAACCAAAAAACCCACAAACATTTAAAAAATCAATAAATAATAACAGCACTTAACAATCATTTGTGGACGATGTGTGCTTTTCTGGGCAAGAACTAACTTCTGATCTTTGAAATGCAGGGTCATATTTGCTTAATGTTTTAAACTTTTCTCTGGCTCAGGCAGATGCGAGCCTAACCTTTCCTTTTCTTTTTTTAACCAAAGCTGAGATTTGCCTAAAATAATGTGATTACAGCAACCAGACTAGTTTTAATTGTTGGGGTTGGGTTTTTCTTTCCAGTTGTTAGACCAGGTGTTATGGCTGCAGCAGAACCACTTCGTTGGCACTTGTGCAGCTTATTATTGTTGCGATACAGTCAACAACAACCGCGTTGCTGCCTATTTGCTCTAAAGCAACCCCAGCGACCCACGGCCCATGGCAGGTCTTCTGCTGCACCCACACATAGTGGTAGCTGAGGTTTTATCCCACAGGGACACAGCAGCAATAACACAACGTAACGGGCAGATGGAGAAGAGACACTTCTTACTCCCTCTTTATTCCTGGGAAAATAAGGCACGGCAAAAAATACACCTTACGTCATTGTAGAGCTTTTCTGTTAAATGCACTGTGCTCGTGCTCAGAGGCGGCTGGACTCAGGTTGGCTCTTCAGTCGTGGCCACAGAGCGTTTGCTTAAGCCCAGCATCGTGCCCAGGTCGGAGCTGGCTCCCAGCGAGGCAGATCGGAGCTTGGGCAGCGTTGTCTCGCATCAGCCCGCCCAAGGCCGTGCTCACCGAGGAGCGGGGACTCCTGCCAGGCCAACTGTCACCGCCACTGGCACACACAGGGGCACTCCAGCGATGCTGGGGACATCCCGAGGTGCTAGCCAAGCTCTGGGCACGGAAGGGCCAGGCACACGGGCAATTGCCGACAAAACGCATTCCAGTGTTACTGCGGGAATATTTTGTCCAGCTTCTCAAGCGAGCGTTGCTGTGGCTCCGTGTCCCTTGCTCCCAAGGCCACGCTGCATGTGTGCAACCTGACAGGCTGTAACCATCAAGCCCGCTCCGAGTGCGACACCTCCCTAACTGGACGTCTCTTGTTCTGATCATTGGAGGGTTTTCTCATGGAAAGAAAATCTTGAGGGTAGGAAAGCAAATATTTCCAGGACGTTCCTATCTGGAGCTGTCCTGAAGATATTCCAGTAGGGATGCATGAAAACCACCCTCAGGAGAGCCAAAAGATGGTTTTTTCCTCCGAGCCAGCCCTGAGGACACAACGGTGACCAGTAGGGTCCTCGCCCCAGCACCACCAGCCCTTACGCCTTGTCTCTCATCAAGGCACAGATAAGGCAGGGCAGGATCCTACACGGAATCACAGAATTTCAGAGCTGGAAGGGACCTCTGGAGATGATCTAGTCCCACTCCCCTGCTAAAGCAGGATTGCCCAGAGCACATCACTCAGGACTGTGTCCAGGCGGGGCTTGAAAGTCTCCAGAGAAGGGACTCCACCACTTCCCTGGGCAGCCTGTTCCAGGGCTCTGTCACCCTCACCATAAGGGAATTTTTTCTCCTATTTGATTGGAACTTCCTATGTTCCAGCTTGTGCCCATGGCCCCTCATCCTGCTACTGGGAACCACTGAAAAGAGCCTGGCTCCATCCTCCTTAAACCCACTCTTTAGACACTTGTAAACATTAATCAGGTGTCCCCCCAGCCTTCTCTTCTCCAGGCTAAAGAGTCCCAGCTCTCTCAGCCTTTCCTCATACGGGAACTCCTGGAAAAGGTTGAGTTATTTGTATATACATTGTCACGACAAAAATTCACGCCAAGTAAGTGCACTCCTGAGCAAAATCTACAGAATATTTTCCTGAGCTCTGTGTTTCTCTTCCTTCCCACACTCAAAGTTTATGTCCTTCTGACAATCAGAAAATACAAGCCCTTTGTCATTCCAGTGCAAACTTTATGAAATTAAGTGGTTTACATAGCTGCAGCCAAAGGTTAAATTCGCATATTTTCCTGCTGACTTCACTAGTTTTAACCTTTGAAGTTTGGTTGTGAAAATCCCTAGCCCATCCACGTAAAACAAACAGAAAAACTCAGAGCGCGGTACTGTTTGGGATTACCCGGGGATGTTTGAGAAGGTCTTATCATCTTTGCCCCTCTCAGAACACCGCAAAAATGGTTTGTGTCCCTGTAGAAAAAACAAGACATCCTTTTCCCACGCACGCGCACGTGCACGTCCGCGCAGGGGCAGGACAGAGGAGCAGGGTTACTGCGCACCTTCCCTATTTTAAAGATAGAGTTGAACCATTGATCTACCAGCCTATGTGATACACCCCAGCCAGATTTCCTGTATCTGAAGATACCTCTTGAAGAGGGAGAGCTCCCAGCAGGTCCAGGACAGTACTTGGATGCACCGGCACACCAGGACAAGCAGCAGTCAGACCTACACGGAGCTGCTCCAGGGAGCTGGTGAGGACCTCGGAGACACAGACATTGCAGAGAAACCATCCTGGTCAAAGCTACCTGGAGGAGGGATGAGGAGATGCAAAGGGAAGGGAGTTTTGGGGTATGTCTTCAACAGGGGGAAAATCTGTTCGGAGAATCAGGTCAAATATACATGCCTTAAGTCTAGACGAAGGTTTTTATTGTATTCACGTGGCCAGACCCAAGCCTGGGAGGGAGCTGAGCGTTCACAGCTATTTACAGGTTCCTGTGAAAGCCCTGTGCTGCCCTGTCCCTCATTGAGGGTCTCCTCTCACATCGGCACAAGAACATGTTTGAGCTTATAAAGACAAGGTGTCGTGTGCCACATGGGATGGGCGACAGAGAAAGGCGAAAGGGCACCTGGAGGATTACACCTCACAGGAGAGGGTGTTGGAAAAGCAGGAGCTATTTTCCAGGAGTGTGGTACATCTAACTATATTTGATATTCTGTAGCGAGGGCTGCTGTTCAGAACAAAAAAAAAAATGCATTTTTTTGCCTAGTTTGGGTGCATCCATCTCCTTAATTTTTAGCATTCTCCTGTCAGGAGTGTCAAATGCCCATAAAATCAAACATACCTGAATTCTGCAGAGATCTGCAGCATCGGGAGATGAAGGCAATGTGCCCCAGGGTCTGGATCTGCAGGACTGCCAGACCCAGAGCTTGCGCCAAGGCTGGCCAAGGGCAGGAGTGTCACTGGCTCCTGCTCAGAAAACACCCTCATTACGGAAAACATCGGTAGCAAACAATCAATTAGAGGAACAAAGGAAGAGTTCAGAGCCAGGACTAGAAACGCATCTGCCTCTGTTCCTCTTTTGTCACAAGCGTCACCTTGCGCTTCCGGAGGGTCTGATCCTGCTTTTGATGCATGAGCATCGGCGAGAGCGGCGTGCAGACAGCAAGGAGAGAGCGAGACCCCGTGAGCAAAATCACTCAGCATCGCTGGAGCACATCTCGGGCTGATGACAATGCTTTTGACAAGGGAAGGGATGCAGAAGCACACCCGGAGATGCAGCAGAAAGCATATGTCAACATCAGCGCTTCCCATGTTTATGAAGAACTTGATTGAATAAAGGCCCTGGCAATAAACTACATGAGTGATTCCAGATTGCAGCGCACATATCCACCACACGCCTTTTCTCCCCCAGCGTATTATATTTCACCAAATTGGTGACACGTGTTAAGCGCCGCAGGCTGCCGACCACCCGCGCAGAGCGGCGGCTCCCTCGAGCAGCGATTCCTGCGGGTTCCCCAAAGCCACCGCATTTCACGTGGGTACGTTCCTCCACCTTTCGAGGGAAAGCAGCACGGGCGCACAAACCTGTGATAGTAAAACGGGATCTGCTCAGATCTTTGCCCTCAGGGTGAACACTAAGATGCTGCCATCAGCCAGAAAATTTGTGATCTAATTTAGAGGCAGCGACGCATGTCTTTTCTCCGAGGCGTTTTTGGAAAACAGAGCTGGGTTCCTACTTTTACATGATCTAGCAATTTTTTGTTTGTTTGTTTGTTTTTTGAAGTGCTAAACAATGGTCATCTTTTCTCAATAGGGCAGCGGGCTGAGACAGAAATGAAGAGGGCTGTCGGCTGGGCATGCAGCCCCGTGCTCCGGCTGGGATGGCAGGTCCTGCACCAGGACACTGCGTTTGGTGCTGGGGTCCCTCAGCCCTGTGCACCTCAGCTGCTGCTGGCCATGGCCATCCACAACCACCAGAAAGTGGGAAAAGTGGGCTTTTGCGGTTCATTTTTGTCACAGCTCCCTCCCTTAAGTGTTTTAGGTGGCTGTTCTACAATTTTCCCTGCACTTCTTCCCTAGCCCTCAATTGTTGGGAGCGGTACAGAATAATAGGGCTGTAATGAGTGGTAGGAGGTTTCAGCTGCAATGTTAATGCACAGCATCCCATTTCACCTCTTTAAGCCTGCCTCCCGCGGAGTGAGAGAGATGGGCTTAGAAATATCACGCAAACGGGACAGAGATCTTTTTTTCCCCTCTTTTAGAAAATTTCTGGGTAAAGCCTGCTTCTTCCAGTCAAGCTAAAAATACTGGGGGGAGAGTCTTTCATTGGGAAGCAGCACTTGGAAAGGCTTGCTAAAGGTCAGAGGCTGGGACTGAGAGTTTGAGCTCCTGAGATTTACGCTTCTCTCTTGCACTGAACTGTTCCGTGTTATATGGCTTTGTTTTCCTTTGCCCCTGGTGTACTCTCAGGAGTGAGAACCACAGGGTTGGAGATGCCAGCATGTCCAGCTCGCTTCTGCCATGTCCAGCCACAGCTGGAGCCCCAGGTACCACCACACAACCCCGGGACAACAGGCTTATGAGGAAGGCGTCGCCTTGGCCCATGGTAGTTTGGGCGAGGAGCATCTTTCTCAGGGAGGGCTTTCAGGGGTGGCACTGCCCCACCTGTACCCGATCTCTCATCTGATACCTTGTTCTGGCTCTGTCCCCAGGAGATAAGCCAGCACGATGAGTGGTACAGCAGTATGATTGAGACCAGAAAGCGCTGGATTTGAGGCAAAGAAACGTAAAGATATTCCGCACCTCGGCAGATCCATCCCTTCTCCTAATGAGAAAAGTTTCCCCTTTCCAGCTTTTCTTCCCAGGAGGAGGCACCGCCAGGAGACTGAGCAGTGAGGTGATGCACGTAATCTTTGCTCACTAATGCAATGCCGGATTTTTGGCCACAGACTTTTCCTCGCTGCGCCTGTGACCAAAAAAAAGGCCTGAGTTTTACTCAACACCATCACCCTTCCTCCTGGCTCCCCTGGCATCCCCCCAGTGCAGGGGAGGAAACATGGAGATCCAGGCCCAAAACTGAGACTCAAAGAGGAAACCTTTACCAGGAGTCCAGCTCCTTGCTCCCCCCACTGCAGAGTTTCAGGAGTTACGTACGAAGGTAATTTAGCAGGAAGCATTGCTGCTTCGGTGGGGATAACGCTTTAGAGGTAAAGCCACTGTCTTACAGGAGCCCAGCTGCTGTTAGGGAACCTGCACCCCCTCTCCCCGAGTCCAAAACAGCTTAACACAAGTGACTGCTTCAGTGTCCCCCGTTCAGGGCTTCCAAGGTAGGCAGATATTCAGTAGACATGGAGGGGGGGG
>VXBH01003218.1:91214-113833 GCA_013400035.1 Rynchops niger
CCAAAAAAAAAAACACGACAAAAACCCGAAAACGGCATTTTTGTGGCCGCAGCCCGCACAGCACCACGGCGGTAGCGCTGTCCGTGGCTTCCCTGAGGTGGCAGGGAGGCCCCCTACTCACCGCCCTGTATAATAACTTGTATTATTATAAATAATATTAAGTTACCAAGCTCCTCTGATGGAGAAAACAGCCTCAAGTTGCGCCAGGGGAGACTGAAGATGGATATTAGGAAAAATTTCTTCACCGAAATTGTTATCAAGTGTCACCATCCCTGGAGGTATTTAAAAGACGGCGCTGAGGGACGTGGGTTAGTGGTGGTTTCGGCAGTGTTAGGCTAATGACTGGAATCAATGATCTGAAAGGTCCCTTCCAACCTAGACAATTCTAGGACTCTTGCCTTTCACAGCTGCACAGCCCGAAGACATCACAGCGGCACCCAAAGCACCCTCATGAGTGAGGCCCATTTCACCGGTGGCTTCAGCAAGCGGGATTTCACTCCTGAGGTGGACACCTTGACACCTGGAAGAGCCGACACCACTTGCATTGTGTTTATAAGACCCTCTGCCCGCTGGCTGAGCGGGTCTCCTGACAGAGGGCTGGGTGACCAAACTGGGGCAGCGGGATGGGACCAGCTCCTTCAGCCCCTTTGGCCACGAGCCAGTTGACTCGGGCATGGAGATGAGTTTGGGTGTTGGGGGATCAACACCTCCCCTGGAGACCCAGCTGCAAGCCAAGGTGACAAGTGGAAGTGAGCTGTGCGATGCCCATTCCCAGTTCCCACCAGACTTTGTCTCGTCCACGACTCAATCAGCGTAAGAGCTGGCAGAAGTGACTGTTACGGGCATTCACGTTCAATTCCTGCTCCACAGGAACTAAGCTCTTCCAGCAATTAAAGGGAGTCAGCAGCATCCTGCATAGTGTAAACATTCGCAACCGGTAATTACAGATACCACTTCCCCATCTGAGCTGCTGAATGACTGCTGCCATCCGATACCCACCCGTCCTCTCCACGTTTCTACTTTTTTTACAATAAATAAATAAATAAATAAATAAATAAATTTTGCACTGCTTGAGCAATCACAACCCGCCATCTGAGACACGCCGGACCGTTTAAATGTTGAAATCATATCAGTAAGGACAGTGTGAAAAATACTGGTTTAAGCCACTCACGTACAATGGTGTCATCCGATTCCATAGGCCAAGGGCCCAAGGAATATCTGTTAGGTCGTCAACTGAAGTCTCTTGACTACGCAGCACTGTGAGCTTTCGAGGTGAGAGGAGCTGGAACGTAAAAATGGAAGCTCCTTTTTAACTCTCAGACCCTCCCTGCGGCTCCCCCATGGCTGACCTCAGAGTCCCTCTCCGGCACCACAACCTGGACGTACAAACCAGTTGATCCGCGGGGTCCGGAGTGAGAATTTCTGATTTTGGGGGCGTTGCCCTGTGGCTCAGTTTCCCAGCCACGACGTGGGAAGACAGACGACTGCTGCAGAGGCTTGGGTGAGTCTCTGGTACACATATTAAGCCAGTCACAAACTTTTCCCTTCCACCTCTCGCCCATCTCAGGGAACAAAAATGCCACCGTGGCACCTCGCTGCCAGCCTGGGAGAGCAGAGAGAAGATGTGGGATATGCCCAGGAGCAGCCTGCTCCCCACACTGGCTTGCACTTGGGAAGCTATCGACTGGCTTTCGCAGATGCATTGTACAAACCTTAACATTGGTCTGCAGACACCATTTGTATTTGTCTGTGCCTTTAAAGCCTTTCTGTCGTAGCCAGTTGGGAGGGAAGAAGGCCACAACTGAGGTACCAGGAATCCTCCAAGCTCACAACCCAAAGCAGGGTCACAACTAGCATGGGACCAGAGTGTTCAGCATCACCAGGGACTAAAGGGAGCACTACTTTGGGAGCTAAAGTGACTCAAGTGAGCCCCTGTCCTCAGCACTGGTGAGCCCCCACCTCGAGGGCTGTGTCCAGTTTTGGGCCCCTCACCACAAAAAAGACACGGAGGTGCTGGAGCGGGTCCAGAGAAGGGCAGCGGAGCTGGTGAGGGGTCTGGAGCACAAGTGCTGTGAGGAGCGGCTGAGGGAGCTGGGGGTGCTCAGCCTGGAGAAGAGGGGGCTGAGGGGAGACCTTCTCGCTCCCTACAGCTCCCTGAAAGGAGGGGGTAGCCAGGGGGCGTCGGTCCCTTCTCCCAAGGAACAGGCGATGGGACAAGAGGAAACGGTCACAAGTTGTGCCAGGGGAGGGTTAGGATGGATATTAGGAAAAATTCCTTCACTGAAAGGGTTGTCAAGCATTGGAACGGGCTGCCCAGGGCAGTGGTGGAGGCACCATCCCTGGAGGTATTTAGAAGCCGGGCAGACGTGGTGCTGAGGGACGTGGGTTAGTGATGGTTTTTGTCAGAGTCAGGTCGATGGTTGGACTCGGTGATCTGAGAGGTCCCTCCCAACCCAGGCGATTCTCTGATTCTATGAAGCCAACAGAATTCAACGCTACATAAAGATCAAGCTGCACACTTGAACAGCGTCTTACCCTAGAATTACTTTTTGGGAGGGTGTGAGCCCAACCGCGGGGCTTCCTGAGGATGCACTGAATGACCGGTGCTGTTCCGCTTTAACAGGTGGGTAAGGGAGACGCAGGCAAAAGGGCCCACTTGCCCAAATATCACTCCATGCGCCCCACCAGCAAACTCCACACCAGCACTTACACCCAGGAATTCCCAGAGCCTAAATCTGGCTTGTATTCTAGCTGTTTTCCACCAGGGAAGGCAACTTAAAAATGGGAATCTCACCCAAAGGGAGTGACAGAAAGTTTTCCCGGTACAGGAAAATTTTCATCTGATATAAAATTAAAGCTTTCAAGAAAGCTGAATTTCTGAATTTCAGGGGAAATACTGACATCTCTGTATTTATTTTTAATCACTATTAAGAGAAAAGCAGGCTCTTCCATGAGGCAAAGACACAAAAATTTTCTGTTTCCACAACGTTGAACCATTTCATTTCGATAATGTCAAAACACCCGGAAATATTGCCTTACGCCAAATAGTAAACAGCTTGACCACTTTAATAAGCCAAAATGAAATTAATTTACACAAGCAAGTCAGAATGATCTGTTTTGACTTTCTCTTTTAAAAAAAACCTGACAAAATGGCAGAAACCTGAGATTTCAGCCCTAACAATACCCTTTTCCTACACGGTGACTCTTCCCGCCTGTGTTTCAGACCAGCTCTGCGCGTGACAGCCAGACTGCCGTCAACCCCAGCTACACCCATTGCTTCACTGGTACGTGGTCCAAACCCTGCTCTTCTGGAGCTCCTGGAAGGGAGATGAGGCCCGTGGTGACGCCGTTTGGTGACAATTCCAACATGGACAACAGCCGTGCTGTACCCCTGGGGCTACCTCTGCTTTGTCTCCCGCTGGTCACAGGGACGGAGCCGCTAAAACTAAAGGAACCGGCACCCAGGTGACAGCCCAGAAAAGCAAATTGTAGTCATCAGAAGTAAGAGCCCGGAAAATAATCATTATCATCTCTGTGGAATCGCCAAGTCACCCGTGGCTCAGACCGGTCACTTTAATCTCGACTTCTAGAGCTCGACCAAACCACTCAGACTGTGCTAATTTGTGATTACGAGCGGGTGATTTATCGCGCGTTGAGAGCCTGGTAAATCAAGCTGGAAAAGCGGCCCTGTCAGAAGCTTTCTGTTAACATTTCCATTTCTTTCTCTGCTCACTGCTACCGAAGAAACTTCAGACTGTGCCGTCCCAGGTCCCACCTCCCTTCCACCTGTCATTTTCAAGTGTTTCAGCTCCTGTGGAAAGGCTGAAAAATCTGTGGTTTGGTGCTGTGGGTCATGGCCCCAGATATTCCCCCCACGTCTTTTCCTCTAGAGAACACAAAAGACCCTCTCCCCATCTACCACAGTTCGTGTCCCACACTTCAGAAAGGCACAAAATTTCAGGTACGCTCAAAGACGAGCCGGTTACTGCTCCCAAAAGCAGCGAGCGCAACCAGCTACAAGTGCGACGCAGGGCTCAGAAAAGCGCGAGAAAATTGTTTAATTCCTACAAACCCACTTGCCAGCCTGTCTGCAGCCAGCCCGGCTCCCTGCCCGCATCTCGCGAGTTCCCCGCCTGCCGCCGCAGACCGTTTTGACAAGGGAAAGATCCTTTCTTTGAGGCGTTGCGTTCCCTCTGCCCTGGCTGCGGCTTTCCCCGGGTGCCAGGCATTGCGTGCATCCCCTCCCCTCTCTTACAGAAAGACGGCAAAACCGAGATCCATTAAACACGATTAATACATTAATACCAGGTAACTACTCCAGCCTGGTCGCCCCAAGGTGGTGGTCGGAAGGACTACAAATGTCCGGGCACATTTGCCCCATTTCCCCGTCTGCCCCGCGAGGAGCCGCCTGACCTTTCCCCACTTCAACACCCCATTCCGGAAATTTCTCCCCCACCCCATCAAGTTGTGCCCTGAAACACGCCGATAGCTAAACTTAGAGATGACCATTTTATTTCAAACCCTATTTTTTTATTGTTGTTTTCAACAAAGGTCTCCTGTTTAAGGTTCCTGGCTGCTTGCATACTAAATAGCCTGCCTTGTTTTCACTTTGCCGCATCTTTGTATTATATTATTTTTACAGCTGACAAACACCGTTAGACTATGACAACACTGACGTGTCAAAAGCAGATTGAATTTGCTGATTGCTGAAGTTCTTTGTGCTGCTCGCGCGGAATTTCTTTCCCCTATAATACATCTGTTGTTTGTATATTCGATAAAGTTAATATCTGTGAAATCAGTCATTTCCCCCAGCTCTAAATTATACCGCAACAGACAGAAGATTGACTTCTTGTATCGACAAGAGAGAAGTCTCAACGCTTATTATTTGTGGTGACTTGGAGAGATTACAAAAGCACACAGAATGGCTTTATCAGGGGACTATATTTCTATAAAAGCTGATAAGGTGATGTATGCACGTTAACAGTGGGAAGTTTTAACAAACTTCAACTTTTCTAGTATTTTGGGGAGGAAGAACTAAAGAAATCGCACAAATCAACGTATCGTTCCCTTCCTCTCCTCATGCCGGTATCCTGTTTAACACTGATCTCACGTGCGATATTCATGTCTACATAAATAATTCAGGAACTAATGAATCCAATTCTTTTATAATTACCTCTTATAATGGCATACAGCCCAAATCCCAGCAGCTTAATTGCTACTTAATGGAGATATTTATGACACCAACACTAGCAAAGAATATAGGGGCTCTCTCTTGTTTCAGTTAGGGATGAGGCTTAAGCTACTGAACTCCTGGTTTGGATTTCAAACACCTCTGAAGTTCTGGCATTTGGAGACACACGGGTTCCTCCCTTCAGAGCAAGAGGCTCCAACTCTCCTATTTCACGCGTGACCACATATCGGGGCAGAAGAGTCAGCACTCATTTACCGCGAGAGGACGATACCGCAGTACCGTTCCTCTGGTGCTTTGACTCTCGCCGTAGGGCTGTCCTGGGTTTGGGGCCCATATTGCGAGATATGACCAAGTTTTCCCGGGCTGGGTTAACCCCTCTACTCCACTCTGGTGAGACCCCCACCTGGAGTACTGTGTGCAGCTCTGGCGTCCTCAGCACAAGAAGGACATGGACCTGTTGGAAGGGGTCCACAGGAGGCCACAAAGATGCTCGGGGGGCTGGAGCCCCTCTGCTGTGAGGACAGGCTGAGAGAGTTGGGGGGGTTCAGCCTGGAGAAGAGAAGGCTCCGGGGAGACCTTAGAGCCCCTTCCAGTCCCTCAAGGGGCTGCAGGAAAGCTGGGGAGGGACTCTGGAGCAGGGAATGGAACAATAGGATGAGGGGTAATGGTTTCAAAGTGAAAGAGGGGAGATTGGATCTCAGGAAAAAATTCTTTACTATGAGGGAGGTGAGACCCTGGCTCAGGTTGCCCAGGAAGGCTGTAGGTCCTCCATCCCTGGAGGGGTTCAAGGCCAGGTTGGACGGGGCTTGGAGCAACCTGGGCTGGTGGGAGGTGTCCCTGCCCAGGGCAGGGGGTGGCACTGGGTGGGCTTTAAGGTCCCTCCCAACCCAAACCATTCTGTGATTCTGTGTAACCAGAGCACCCTTGCTCTGGACATGGGAACAGCCTGAATGTTAAGGGCGTCTCAGATGGGAACAGGACACAATGCACCATGAATCCTGTCTTAATGAACCACCCCGAGGACCAAATTAGACGCTTAGCTGAAGAACAGCACTCACACAGGTGAGAGGGGAAATATAATGTGTAAATCTGGGAATGTAAGAATCAGGTGAAGATTTCTTGTATGCTACTCACCCCAGGCAGATAGCAAGAAGTGAGGAAAACCTCCAGCTTTCCCAGTCTCCCCACCAGTGCCCTTATGCAGGTTCAGGAGTTTATCGTTTTCCCTCTGTGGTCAGCATCGTAGTGGCCCAATGCATCAGAAACTTGCTCGACACGGGTAACGTCTCGTGCTCGACACAGCTGCCAACACTGAAAATGTAATTGGGGACCACAAACGTGGAAGGAAAGGGTAACGTGGTCAACTGAAGCACACTCAAACATGCTCCTGCAGCCCTCCTGGGGCCGGCCAAAGCCACACGGGCAGCTGGCAGCAAGAAGCTCTGGCCACCCAGTGCTGTGTGGGTCAGCAGCGAGCAGAGGGATGCTCCGGCAGAGGCGGAAGCCCCACCACGGCATCATCCGGGATGGTCCCGCAGAAAGGAGGCTTGGGATTTTTCTAAGGTTGGAATGGTTTGAAATATTTTTTTTAATTATTATTATTATTATTTTTATTTTCCACACGCAAAAATGAAGCGCAGCCTCCAGTAGGTGCAGGTAGCAGCTTAGTGAGTATTTTTGATACTGCAAGAATTACCTGCAAGAATTGGATAACCAGCTTTGTGAGCCGACAGTAGATTAGAAGACACTTGGAAAAGTAAATAGCATATAAAGGGATCTTTCAGGGCATAATCCTGCGGAGCTTTTGCTCTAGTCACATCTGTCAACGTTTTGATGTCTAATTTATTTTGTGGGGTCAGGTTAATAAGGGAATTAAGATCATAAGCAGAGTCGTGAATAATCAGGTGTCACTGGTCACATCCTCTTGTTCTGTGGCTTACGTCTCCCTAAGGGAAAACTGCCCTCATTTCTAGAATTTAGAAATAAAGGAAGGTGACCTCTCCCTGCTTCAGCTTAGCAAGCCTGCGATTTTCCCATCGCCCCTTCGGAGCAAAAAGCGAGAGAGAAAACCTTGGAAAAGGAACAAATGCTTAATGAGCTATCTAATTTGGTAGTCGCGCTCTTCAACCTGATTGCAAGCGAGTAGGGTATTTCCAGAGCACGGTTTGACGCGCACCGCCCGCTCCATGAGCATCTCACACATCGCTTGAAATGAACCTCCTTGAGAGTACGAGAGCAGGGTTTCTTGCCATGTAATTAAATATGTGGTGTCTTTTCCTTTGCATACGTCCCTCGGGCCGGCTGCACACGGGCCCTGGACCCCGCTCCCCTCCTCTCGGGGATGCTCCATGCCTGTGGCCTGTTTTAAGCAACATTTTACAAGATCAGCCTGGGAAAAGCGCTGGAATTCGGGTCTCCAGAGGCGAGCGTGGCGTTTCTGCGGCAGCCTTCGCCTGCCTTGGGTTGTTGCATCAGTCCGGTTTACTTCAGCCTCAGAAACTAAATAAAGTTTAGGCAGCAGGAACAGCTATAGGGATTGTTTGCGTTTTGGGTTCAAAGGCCTGCATTCAGTTCAACGCGAATGCGTTCTCGATTGATTTAAATCAAGGGCAAATAAACAGTTCTAAAACCAAAAATGAACACCCGCAGGTCGGCTGGCACAGGTTTAACTACGCCCACAGAAAAGCCCCTCCTTACAGCAGTGCGATTTCCCCACTGTGAAGAAGTCCTAAAACGTTAACGGCTCGCAACTTGCAAAAACGCAACGCCCTGAAACTTTGCCCCGTTGCTGGTAAAGCGCGCCCTACCAAAAAGTGCTTGATAATTAGAGGGAATGTGCTGGCGCGAACAGAGAAATCTCATTCTGAAGCCGTTAAAAGCTTCAAACTGAGAGTCGCTTAGTTTTTATGACTGCTTTTATCTTTACTAGCAGCTAAAGGCATCCTCCGAAGCCTCAGACTAGTCCTAATCAAAATGTTTTAGTCGGTGTATTTTCATGAGACCTGGCAAATTTATTCCACTGAGCTGCTATTAACTGGTGGATATTTATGCATTAGGATGCAAAGGAGCGACTCCTACAGCTCCCATTTCACTAAGGAAGGTTTCGTAATTACACCAAGAGATTGGGAATTAGGATTCCAGGGTCTCTTCCGAGCTGCAGGACGGACACAATGTGCCGTCCCCAAAGTGAGTCACTTTGGGTCCCGCACCCACCGAACGCACGGTAACGTGGATAAGAAATTATTGGGAAGCGTGTCAAGACGTCTTCAATAAAAGGATGATTTGGGGGCATTTTATCCCCTCATCTGCACGCTCACTCTTGGCCATTTCACCGCTGGTAAGGTTCTCGGAGATTCTCAGGCGGAATACACTGTTAAGAGCACTTTTATCGGTGTTTACAGGTGGTTAAGGCATTAATCCCTTTCCCCCTGACTTGAGTCACAAAGTTGGGAAGCTGAATCTGAACTAACAACACTGGATAAGAGGTAAACCCGGGAGGTTTACGAGGAAATTAAAGAGAAATTGAGCTGTTAACTAAAGGTGTTTTCAAATAAGCGCTTTTTGTTTGGGGAGAGGATTACACTTTTCCGGAACTATCCAACTTTTTTTAGAAAGAAAACGAAAACAGCTCCGCTCTAAGACCCAAAGACTGAAAACATCTCTATTTCCAAAAAAATCTTCTGCGTTGTATTTTGGTTGGGGTTTTTGTTGGTTTTTTTTTTGGTTGGGGTTTTTTTTTGTTTTTTTTTTTTTTTTTTTTTTTTTTTTTTTTTTTTTTTTTTTTTATAATAATGAAAAAAAGATAATCTGACCTTCTACATACATGCTCCTAGATCCTTCTCTTGATGAACAGACAGGGCAGACGAGCATTAGAGATCACCTTGAAGACCCATCACACAGCAGAGGTCTCCGAGGGACACCACTTCGGTCCTCTCGCAGAAATCCCAACGAGTAGCTTAGATGGACCATCTCCCACCCCTGCAGAGAGCTGGGCAGACAAATCTCCACAGATTTTCTTCTAATTTCAGCCTCTCGTTCCTCTGTTTCTTAATAAACCTGTCCCCAGGGACAAGGATTTGAACGAGCCCCTTGGAGAGTCCCGTATTTTTTAGCATTATAAGCCTTGCTCGTTACTCTTAGGATAACTTCATCACCGTGTTGTACTAGTACAGCGCTGATCTCCAGCGTCCTCACTTGTCCTGGGGACTAAAGAACCAGTATGAAAATTCAAGATGAGGACAAAATAAAAAAAAAAAAAGAAAAAAAAGAAAAAAAAGAAAAGGGACAGTCTAAAAATGGGAAGAATCGCATGCCAGGAAGGCTTTCCATTGGTGTCCTCGCTGCAGGTGGGCAACCCAACCTTTGGCTGCTGCATCTGCCAGGGTGTTCTCGACTGCAAGAAACTGTTGGGTTGAAATTTTCCATTGCAACAGCTCTACCCAGCTCAAATATTCAGCAAAACACTCTGTAGAGAAAGATATTTTATCTAAGAGAATGTCTTGAGTTTAGTAACTCCACTAACTTTGGTGGAATAAGTCTCCTTTCTGAGCTGATGGTGATTTATCTGCTCTATTAAGTTCGACGACAAAAGCGCACGGTGCTTTCAGCGGGACCAGAAATTAGACTGTCTGCGAAAAGGCAACGGACAGAGGTTCCACCTCAGTTGCTCTGATTTAAATGCAGAGAAGCTCCTGTGGCTTCTTTTGTGTTATTTCAGCTATAAAGGAATGAAATGGAGAGCAGAGCTCTGCCAAAGAACAGCAGCACCGCAATCGCTTAGGCTGAAAATAGCGAGTAGTTTAAGCAACTGTATTTTCTTTTCCCATGGAATTCCCAAGTATGTTTGGGAAATTACTGATTCATTTCTCAAAAGTAACGTACACAGTCTTCTCATTTAATGAAAAGAAGAAACACAAATGAAAAAACCCACACAAAATCATTTGCTGCTTCTCACTTATTTTGAGAATATTCTTACCTGGACACGTGTGTCTTATTTCCACGTTTCTCTCCGTGTACAATTCAGCTAATAACAAATACCAATATGTTATCCCCGGTATTTAACAAATAAAGTTCTACGGTAATTTCACAATCAACAATGCCTGGTGTTAAGGATTTCATTATTAAATCTGATTGAATATGATTAAATATGGCTCATGCTTTCCAAAATGTGTTGCACGATAGATTTAAATGAACTCATTAGCGGTTAATGCAGCAAAGCGCTTTCTAAATGCTAATGTTTGGCTGCCTTTGGCTCGTTAATTAATCTGAAGATTGTGTAATTATCAGAGCTTTCAATTAGCATACGTCTACTTCTTTTTATTCCCAAACGACAGTTGTTTGCGTGTAACTATTGGAAATTCAATTATATTTATAATAAAAATAGGACATCAAGCTGCCCAAACAAGCACACTCTGCATGGGAACAGCATCTTTTCCTTTAAAGTCTTTTTTTATTACTGTTATTTTCCAAAAAGAACACGGGCTCAGCAGCTTTCTCTCGGCACAGAGAAGGGATGGCAAAGTACACGGCTTTGCCAGATAATTACACACCTCTGAAGAGTTGTGTAGGACGCATGAGGTCTGAATAGGGCTTGGAAAGAAAGGGGAGGAGAGTCTGAGTTGTTTTCTCTCTCGTTCGCTGGTTTTTGGGGTTGCTTTCGGTTGGTTGGGTTTTCCTCTTTTTTCAGTTGGTTGGTTTTGGTTGTTGTTATCGTTATTAATTTTTATTCTGTACTTCGCTTTTAAAGACCAGCAGCCATGAAATGAGATAATAAAGCCCAAATTGCCTGCCCAGACCAGGTGAGCTGGTGTGTGTGGGTGCAGACACGGCACAAACTGGTGACGGACGTGCAGGACGGCGGAGCCACCGGCTTTGGCACAGGCTGGGAAAGCAACACCTGTTAAATACACTCTGATGATAGGGCAATGAACACACCGGCAGCTCTCCTTTAGATAACACAAAAGTGCAGGAAATAAAACAGAAATTGTCTCTGAAGCAGGTATTAGGCACAAAGATGGGGCCATAAATGCAACAGAAACTGAGAACTGAACAAAGAATTACAGTCAGAGCTTGTGTCTGCAAGAGAAAGACGTGGGTTACGAGATACGAGCACTTCATAGAGTCACAGAACGGTTTGGGCTGGAAGGGACCTTAAAGCCCCCCCAGTGCCACCCCCTGCCCTGGGCAGGGACACCTCCCACCAGCCCAGGTTGCTCCAAGCCCCGTCCAACCTGACCTTGAACCCCTCCAGGGATGGGGCAGCCACAGCTTCTCTGGGCAACCTGGGCCGGGGGCTCACCGCCCCCACAGCAAAGAATTTCTTCCTAATATCTCATCTAAATCTCCCCTCTTCCAGTTTAAAACCATTACCCTTGTCCTATTCATAACCATCAGCGTGGACTCGAGAGAGGTGCCGTAGGGATAACCCCTGTCTGACGTTCCTAGAGCCGTAAGGCGCTCAGGTGGAAGACCAGAGCTTTGTCTCCTGCAGGTTATGAATGCAATCACTGAACAATTAAATTGACTGTCTGGATCATTCCTCCCACGCTTTTTAAAGGCACATCTGATTTCTCTAACAAGCCTCCATGGCTGTCTTCACATCAGCCCTTACGACATTTCACAGGGAACTTGTTTGCCATCAAAAGATGTTTCCACTAAACATGGGATTTTCTGCTGTAGTCACCCAGGGCCACAAACAGCTCTAGCGGCAGCACGAGCGTAAAAGCCAAAAAACCCCCAAACCTCGGGGTTCATTAGCATTCACGCCACTGCCTGAAAGGAGCCCTTCTCTGCCAGCAGCTGCAAGAGCGACAGTGCATTAACATATGGAGCAATTAAGCCCACTAAGCAACTATCACATTTTCTAGGGGAATAGACCAACTCCATTTTCTCAAACAGTCAACCTGTATATCCAAAAAAAAAAAAAAAATCCAACACTTAGATAAACCACCTGAAGAGTTCCGTTTTTAAATTGATATTAATCATGGGTGTTTATCCTATGCACTTTTATACAGATATTTATTAATCAAAAATAAGCAGCTAGGCATGATTAAATGGTCCTTCATACTCCCCAAAACCTCAAACCTCTCAAATCACCATTCAAGGGAAAAAACACAAGGAATGATTATAAAGCAAAATGCGTCACCCTTAATTTCTTAGCTACTGCTGTTTCAACGCCAAAAAACAACAACAAAAAATCGTTAACTCTTTGGTTTTCACTGAAGTTGCTGACTTGCTATGTGATTCCTATTTCAGGCAGAGGTCTGCCTCCTCCAGCAGCAGGGGATTAAGAAAGATAGGGCTTGGTTGCATTAATAATTGATGGAGAAATAAGAATGCAGAGATGGGCATCTTGGAGAAAAAAAAAAAAATCACATCTCCAATGGCTGGAAAAGCCCGTTGCCGCTTTGCTGTCAGACGGGAAGGCAGGCGTATCGCTGGACAGGAAACCAGCGCTTGGCCAACTCGGTTAATGCCCAAAACCCTCTCAGCACCTCTTTCCCATCTCAAAACCACGCAAACCCGGGCGTTCACTGCACCTCCTAGAAGCTGGCGGTGACCCCGGCAGCAGCTCGCTCTCGGGGTTTGCTTTTGCCACCCTCGTCCCTCAACCTCCACCACCAGCTTGGAGGGAAACCAAATGCAGACAGACCAAGGAGAAACTTCACCCGGGAGCAGAAAATACAAGATCTCTTGGCTGGGCTCCATCACAGAATCAATGGTAGGGGCTGGAAGGACCTTTGGAGGTCATCTCATCCAACCCCCTGCCAAAGCAGGGTCACCTGGAGCAGGTTGGACAGGAACGCTCCCAGGTGGGTTTTGAACATCTCCAGAGAAGGAGAACCTCTGCTGTTCCTCAAAGCAGCCCCTCTCAGCCATCAGGCTGCCGGATAGCCCTAAGGGTGCCATGGAGAGTTCCTAACGACGTCACAGCGACACCCGTTTTAAGGCTTCAACCACCTCCATGTCAGTGTTGGTGCTTCCAGGCACGAGCTTAAGAATTCAGCTAGTCTTGGAGATGAACTGCTGCACGGAAACGTTGGCTCTTAAGGCAGCTGGAAAAGAGAAATCACTGACTCAGCTGCCCGAAACCAGCAGAAGATGCAGGAGCATCAACAGGCCCATCAGTGAAGACTATTATTGCCGGAGGGTGCAGGGACAGGCAACAAAGAGAGAAACCAGCAGAGCTTTTGCCGCAGCCCCTGAGGGGGAGGCAGGGAGCGAGGAGGGAACCGGGCTCCCAGGCAGCTCCCGCTAACTGTGGAGAGACTCTCGGACTGATGAAAAATAGATGAAACAAAACTTCAACCACACACTTAAACCCTGGTTTCAGGAAAAGGTGCAGCACGGTGCAGCAGGACACCTCCGAAAGGTGAGAGCAAAGCACCAGACTTGAATGAAGAATTGCAACCGCCGCCTGAGGCACAGGTGACACCGAACGTCTGCGATGGTTGTTTAAAGGCAAAGTCACAGAGACGGGGATGAAAATTTCGTTGTGCCGAAGTTCCCAGAGATTTGGCTCCTGACTTTCACGGAGCTGGCAGTCAGCCACCCTAGGAACACCAAAAGAGAAAACTCTCTTCTTTTGGATGAGACATTTCTGGATGAGAAGGGCAAAACGTGGCGTTGCTCAAATACCCTTCCCTGCTGCTGGTCAGGAGTCCGCCTGTGATATGAACCATGCGGACGTCGCTGCAGATGCCACCTTTGGTGCTGATGGCCACGGAGCCTGTCCCCGGGAACTCGGCAGCGCCTCTGCGAGACGGAGGAAGGCGAGGAAAGGGGAGGAAGGTCTCTCAGGGCACAGTCGCTGACCCCAGTCTCCAACAACCACCGCGCCTGTGGAAGTATCCCCGTCGTTCTGCAGAGCTGGCAGCCCGGGGCTCTTCGTGAAGTCCTGACCTTTCTCTCCTTCCCCTCCTACACCCCCACAAACTGCTGTAACAGCAGACTTTTCTTGAGAAGAGCCCTCCATCCATCCATCATCCATCCATCCACCCACCCACCACAAGGACTGTGCTCCCAATCCATCATCTGCTCCATCGGCCTTTCAACCCCCCTTTTTCCAGACTTGCGGCGCACTCCGGCATCTTCACTTCTGCCGATAACGAAGGCCTGCGCCCTGCCATTTAGCTCAGCAGACGATGAATCTGACAGCTTAATCTTAAATCCTTAACAGCTGTGTTTATTTACTAAAGCAGTAAATTGTTTCCTCTCAAGCACAGAGGGATCGGTTTTGAACAAACTAACATCTCTGCAATTTGGTGAGATTTGGGACTCGCACATGCTTGCTCTTGAAACTATACATTTTTCTATCACTGAGGTATCTGAATTACAGGCAATCGTGGGATCCAGTCTTTGTTTTAATGACTCCCCCTCCCAGACCCTAATGGCTGCTGTTTTGTATAGAGGAGAAGGCAGGCTGGAAGCACAGTAAATCGGCTCGCAGGAAATGAGAAATAATAACACCACGTATGTTCTGAATCTTACTGCCTACATTTGCTCCCGGTTCCAAGACGCTTTTCTGTTTCCTACCTGTCGTTTAGTTCAGATAACACAAATCTCTGCAACACCACATGGCTCTTTTAGCCTGTCGGGAGGGGTTGGGATACCGTAATGGTAGTGACACACCTGCACCCTCAAACTTAAAACTCGTTCTTATACGAGTTTCTGGAAACGGCCTTCACTCCGGGATGCCCGGCAGCGGCTCCGGAGCCGCGGGACTCGCCACGGTGCCCGGCTCGTCCCGCTCCGAGGGTGCTCCTGCTCTGGCCCCGGGAGCAGGGCTGCTTGGGAGCCTGCACAAAGCACAGCTCCTGCCCGAAGGCCAGGGAAAGGGAGAGAAAACAAAATCCTGCAGTTTATCATGAGCTAAGTATAGCGTTCCTGCAGCAATCCCAGCTGGAGCGGCAAAGTTTTGGAAAACGGCGGAGACACAGAAGTCTAATGGGAAAATAACACATCCTTCTCGCTCAGCGGCAGTGGTAAAATAATGCTAATAAAACCTCCTCTTCTATTTCCCACTTCTCCTTGGGGATATGGAAGCAGCTGGGAATACGCTACATGTCACTACCGCTGAGAACCGTTGGATCCTTAAAATCTCTGTCTCTCCATTCGGGCATCTCCTGATGAAGGAGGCGCCTTTTCTTACAACTTACTCCCCGCAGCAGCATCAGTCGCACTCCGGCCCCTAAGAGGAAGGGTTCAGGTTGCCCCGACGCAGGCAAGAGCGGAGCAGGCAATAACCCCGAGCGAGAAGCGATCTGCGTGCCGAAAATACAGTTTATAACCTCTACACCCTTTTTCAGTCACTCCCCGTGTATCCATAGACACGAGGGCACCCGTTTGCTGGGGAACACATCACAGACCTCAGCAGGTCCCAGGCCGTGGGTGCGGGGGACGCGTTGGTCACACAGCCCACCCCCCAGAAGGGAAGACACAAAATAAAACCAGCCGGCGGTTTTTCTGCTGGGTCAGTGAGCTGAAGCAGCTCACAAAGAGGAACCTTCTCGCTCCTTTTGGGAGCTTCGGACCATTTCCGTACCCACGATCGCGTGCTGGAGGCTCTTACCTTGGGCGGGCAGATGCCATCTAAGTAACACACCCGGAGCCGCTGCTTTGGTGGCCTTTCAAGGGCTGTTTGGCAGCGGTCAGGGCTGCAGGCAGCTGCGACCGCTAAGCGGAGAACTTGAGAGAAGTTTCAGACACGGTATTTTTACAATTTACAGTTTTCCCCTCAAAATCTACAGCTGGATTGGAATTATTTCTATGTGGTCCCACTTGAGAAATGACACCCTGGTTAGCTGGCAGGTGTTTGGGGTTCTCCAGTCCTCAAAAGCGGTATGAGTTTGAAGTTTTTTATTTGCAATACATTTGGTTATTTTTGAATCCTTGGGACGCTGGCCTATTTAAAAGAAGCTCTTTGAGAGACAAAGAGCCGCGTGGTCCGCAATCAGGAGCGTGTAGGTCTCTGGAGATAGGAGCAGCCTTGACTGAAATATATTTTTGTCACATTACAAAACACTTACTGCCTCAAAGCATGATTAATATAAAGCAGCAACAATTCTTTCTCTTTTTACTACTCTTACCATGTGTATTGGCGTATCACTGGAGCATTTTATGAATTCACCTGCCTGTTTGGTTTCAGCGCCGGCACCACGTACATCTGCAGCTCCCAGGGCGCCCTTCCCCATTCTCACCGTTTCTGCAACGTTTCTGTAGCGGTACCGGTTCGCGAGGGCAGTCCCAGTTGGAAACCACGGGCAGACACCCCCCCTAAGCCTGGTCTCTCCCATCCTATTTTGGGGGAAACACCTCGGGAGCAGGGAGTGTTATTCCTAGCTTTGCCATAGACCTGCTGGGCACCTCCGGACAAAACCTGTCACCAGCTGAAAGCCAGGATGGCGGAACAGCGCAAACGAAGGGTTGTAGAAGAGAAAAAAGGTGTTTACTTAAAACTTCCAAAAGCGTTGGGGTCCCATCTTGGCTGGGACATCAGTAATACAAACCCATAAATTACTGCGCCGTTGTTTGTATTTATTAACGGCAGAATTGCGAAACTGGGAGCCTTATTTCATTCTCGCAGTTCCCCCCCACCCGCTTCCTCGCTCGTGCCAGAGACCGTATTTCTTACACACTAGGTTCGTATTTCAGTGTTCATTAGGATTGCTTGTCAAGAAGAGCAGCTGGTGTTGATGAACTGATTAAGATGCTCCGAGGACGGCTCAGCCTAAAGAAGAAAAGACACAACAACAGATTTCAAAGACGTAAAAAAGGCTGCTGTGAAGAATAAAGAGACAGATTCTTCTCACCCCTCCCCTCCCCCCCCTTACAGTCAGGGTGGACAAACCAGAAAGTTCTTCATTGCAACAAACAAGATTTAGATTAGGCAGAAAAGCGCTTTAAGGCTGTGACGGGATGGGCATGGATGGGAAAGCCTTGGAGAGTCCGGCAGAAGCAGGGCCGTGCGGATCTGCCGAGCCCTCTCCGACACCCACCGCCAGCCGCATCCCCTTTTCCCTTCCCAATGATCGGATGACCCCCTTCCCCGCAAGCGCAAGGGTTCGGTTCGATCCTGCTTAGTTAGAAGCCCTGCTAAATAAAGCGGAATAAAAGGGCTGAAAAGCTGGAGAGACAGAGCTCTGCCAATTCCTGCATCCACGCACGTAAGAACCGGTTCAGCCACAAACCGCACAGAAAGCCACGAGTGGGGCTGACGCTCAACCGAGCAGAGCACTACGGCCACAGGTTTCTTATCCTTATTATTTCTTACTTTTCATTTCTTATTCCTTGTCCAACTCAGAGGCGTAACTTACCTGCCAGGAGAAAAGCAGCCGACGGAAAGACGGGAGTTGATTTACCCACCCAGCCAAGAGAACCTTGGCAAGAGGAGGCTGAGGGGAGACCTCATTGCCCTCTACAGCTCCCTGAAAGGAGGGTGCAGAGAGGTGGGGGTTGGCCTCTTCTCCCGGGTGAATAATGACAGGAGCAGAGGGAATGGTCTGAAGCTGCGGCAGGGGAGGTTTAGGTGAGATATGAGGAGGAATGACTTGACTGACAGAGTGGTCAGGCCCTGGGACAGCCTGCCCAGGGAGGGGGTTGAGTCCCCATCCCTAGAGGTGTTTAAGAAACATCTGGATGTGGCACTTCAGGGCACGCTCTAGTGGCAGAGGTTGTAGGTTGTTTGGTTGGACTCGATGATCTTAAAGGTCCTTTCCAACCATGAAGATTCCGTGATTCTGTGAAACGGGAATAAGCCAGGAGATAAATAAACAAACAAACAAACGGGTCAACAAGTATTTCGCACTTGACTGCTGCAGATAAGAAATCACAGAGCCAAACCACAAACTTGGAGGCACAGGGGCTGTCCGGGTGACGGCGACAGCCTACATCTCTCTCTACCCGGCATTTCCAATGGGAATTTTCCCTGCTTTAACAACACACAGCGCAAAGTTATAATTCGTTTTCTGTAAAAGCTACACGGATTGATTTCCTGTAAAATTAGCTGCAGGAACCGCGCTGAAATCGAATAGTTAATAGAATAAAATAATAGAATATTTAATTCAGCACAGGCAGCAAGATTTGCCGACTGGAGCACGAGGTGGCAAACAACGCGATTGCGACAAACCAACACGCTCCTGCTTCTTTTCCCTTGGGAACTGGGTTCTGGCTTCAAATTACTTACCGCTGGAAAGCACTTTGTTCCCGTCCACCTCATCAGCGTCGGACTCGGCTGCAGCATCCACGCGAACCGAAGATGGATGAGATGTGGCAACAGAACGCGAGAGAACTGCAAAACTTCCAAGTAACAACTTACAAAGGGGACTGAGCAGCAGCAATTGCAATCCTTCGCTGTTTTCCCCAGGCGGGAATTTCCTACCTTGAAAAGGATTCACTTGCAAGGAATTAAGGGATGTACGTCAGAAGCTACTGCGGCTCCCAATTTAAGTATCAGGAGTAATACTCCTACTCCTGAAGCGTACGCGCGTGGTTATTGTATCATAAAAAGTCTTCTTCCGTATCTATAAAGCGTAAAGCCACAACGCCGTTCATGCGTAACAGCGAGCAGACATTAACGTCCCTCGTAGCTTTTGTAATTGCAAATTACAATTGTACCAGCACCCCAACCCCGTGAGCAAAAAAAAAGAGATTGTAAAGACCCAACGCAGCTTTGGAGCCACCAGCCATGCCCCGGTGGCTCGCACCCTACCTGTGCCCCCGCGCCTGGCATTTATGAAGGATTGACCCGGCCCCTTCAGATGTTCTGGTCAATAAAAGACATCCGAAGCAGGGACAAAGGTAGAAATTAAACCAAATGGAGCCCACAGATCTAACGTTTTCCACCAAGGCTGAGACAACATGCAAGAAGAGCAAATGGTGCCTGAGATGTGTTGTACGTGCACTACTGTATAGTGCAATGGGAAACGTGATCTTTAATAGACAGATTTTTAATATTTGCCAAGAAAACAACCCTTCATCCACCAACGTTTCTCTTTTCGGAAGTGCTGCCCCAGGTCTGCTTGCACTGAAGCAATTGGAAACATCCCCTCAGCGCTGCTGGGAGCGGGGACCTCTCACGGGAACACTCCATCCGAGCTGGCACCACTCCCGTGAAGGAGTCTTCAAGTGTTCAAGAACACGCAATTCAGAAAGCTCGAAATACAGCACGCGCAAGGTAACAAGTCAGCATCTAGAGCAAGTCAGAAAATCCCCGTGGAAAGAAGAAAACGGTCTGTTGAAAGCACTTGACCTCTATTGGGACTTTTTGACATCTTCTCGAGGGCACAATCTTGACTTGGTACTTGAAGTATGAACGTGGGAGCTGAACATTTTCACATTAAGTCTAGTAAGAAAACCTGGTCTTTTTTAACCCTTCCAACTACCCTTTATGGCACCAATTTTCGGTTGGTCAGATGAATAAGACAGCCTCTGCGCTGCGGATCTCCTGGGTCAGCTTCCCTTGAGGACAAATTGTACTAACTGGGGCATCATCATTCTCTGCAGAATCACCGATAAATTCCTCTGAAGTTATTAGTCTGTTACAGCTGCCCCGTGCACGCAAAAGGGAAACAGAGGTGTTGCTTAGATTTCCCTTAGATCGCTTCCCTAGGAGGTAGGGAACATGGACCTTATGAATACCTGAGATCACAAGTTTTCCATAAAATTACAAACCCGGATTATTACAGCGTGAGGATAACTAAGCTCCAACGGGAAGACCTGGGCAGTAACGGCGCAACGCACCCACCCGGAGCGCCGTCTCCTCCTCACAGGAGGGAGGTGGCCATCACTGCCATGGCAAGCGCAAGGTCTCCGTACCGCACCACCGCTCTGTGGGTCCTGCGTCTCAGGGGGGACGTACCCTAGATACATGCTCTAGATGTATCGTGACATTAGTTACCACGAACACTCTGTCGCAAAGCCACGAAGTTGCTTCAATATCACGCTCTCCAACTTCAAACGACCGAGAAACCCTCAAGGGCGCTCAGGTGCCAGGTGAAGGGAATCCACCACCGTAAGATCCAGTCCCTCCTCCATTTGCAATCATTACGTATGTTTTTCAACAGCAAGTTTCAATGTGCTAAAATGAATTGAGCTTTATAACGTTAATGAAATAAGAAAGCTATTACTTTTGAACATATTATGGCAAATAAATAGTCTGCAGCAATTTCACCATAAAGTTCTGGTGATGTTGAAAATAAACCATCGGGGTTCACTCTCTCGGATGGTGACACGACCCACAATTCTGAAGGAATGGAAACATTCTTATGTATAGCTGCATCCGTGTTATTTCGTGTGTAAATCTAAATGCTTTCAAACACCCGAAATACAGCAACACAAATCATTTCCGAAATCAAATCGAATCTCTCCGTAGGAACGGACCTCTGGGAGGCGAGGTCGCGTTACCGTGCCGGAACCCGCTCCCACGCCGCAGCGGGAGCGTCGCTGGAGCGTCACGAGAGCCAGGTTCTCTTCCGCGAGCACACGGGTAAGGAGAAGCCGAGGCACGTAAAACACACACAGGAGAAAGAAACAAGCTCGTCTAAATCAAACGGATAGCAGCAGTATCTGGTGGCCAAGGATCGCTCCACCCATTTCAGAGGATTTCTGGTGCGTTCATGAAGAGTACGTAACTGCACAAAGTATTACTCCCACTGCTTCTTGCGTATTCGTACGTGAAAAATGTGCCAAAATAAATATTAAAAATAGCATTTCAGCCTACCGCTTCCCCAACACAAGCTACCCGTAAATCTTCCGTCCCAAGCACTTAAAATTACATTCAAGCCAAGGTAATATCAAAATATATTTTATTCTGGACCTCTTTCAGATCTGATTCAAATTACAGTTGTCAAAGCAATACAATGCAAAGGGAAACTGCAACAGAAAATGTGCCTAGAAGGGATATAAGGGCCCTGGGGACAAATCATTGTGATGTAGAACCAAAATACATCATAAAGTGTAATTAACATGGTCCAGGACAGTATAGAACATCTATATCAGTCTTCTTTAGACAATAATCATGAAAACTGAACAATAAAAGTCCTTTAAACAAGTACAAAAAAAACCTGTCATGGGCTGGTTTACACTTTTACAACAGTTGTAATTTAACTGGATAACTGAAGAAATGATGCAGACATTTTAATCCAGTGCTATAGGTAGGCTCACAGAATTAGACCCAAAGGATTTGTAACTCCAAAATGAAACCATTACAACTACAATGTCAATGTCAGGAGAGAGAGAAAATTACTTCTGTATTCTAGGGTTACTGTTCTGCACACTGCGGTCTGTTGAGGACAAGATTGCAAAGTACACTGGACTAGCAACAACATGCAGACTGTTTTCCTGTATTTACCCACAAATGTCAAAAAGCATTATGAAGTAGAAATGAATGATTATTTAAAAACAAAAAAAAAAAAAAAAGAAAAGAAAAAAAGGAAAAAAAAGAAAAAAAACCCAAAACCATGCCTCAAGTTATTGTCAAGCTTCAAACTTAAAGGCAGAGAAAGCGAATTATGTACTCAAAACTACCGATCCGAAGCACTATTAACACTAAATCCGCAATCCGCACCAAACGGCGGATTTTCCTGGTTCGTCTGCCTTCCCTCGGGCTGACGGAGAAGACAAGTCCCGCTTTCACACAAGGGGGGATTTCAGAGCTTTCTCTAGAGGGAGGAGTGAAGGCTGCTCCACGGCTCCCTCCCTACGGAAAAGTGTCAGGGATCTCGATGGAGATTTACTGCTGTCTCCCGAAGCCAGATTTTGCTTCTAACATGCCACAATGTTGCTTCTGCTTTTCTTCAGACTTCTGGAGAAACCGGTCCCTCTGGGGAACGGCTCTACAGGGCTTTGTGAAGGGAGAAGCTCGCGCGCGTGTCAACGAGAAAGGAACCCTGGGCTAAACCCGGCAGGTCCCGCTCTGGGAAAAGCCCCACCGACGCCAAGGGGGGGGGGTCTTGGCTCGGGTGAGATGGGTCTCGTTTTACCCCCACATCTCGTTTTACCTCCGCGCCACCACACGGACCCAACGCCTCCAACGCTCGTTCTGGCAAGGTTGATCCCATGAAGTGAAAGACAACGGGATTTCTGGTTAAGTAAAGATCACGGTTCGGGGGGCGGGGGGACACACACATAAAATCGGGTCCCAAGGCTCCTCTCCGCTAAACAGACAAAAACATACAACCTTTTATTTACAAGCTGAAAAAGCCCAGTTTGCGATTTTAATGAAATTCCTTCATTCGGCAGAACTAAACGCGGCGGCTGCTGATGGCTCCGGAGGCAGACGGGCACGACCGCCCTACGCCACCTACTATTCTTCCTAAACACAAAGAACATTTCAAAGGTACAACGTCCCATTAAATACCCTAGCATGAGGTAAGCAGTGTAAGGAAAAAGGAGTGCTTTTTTTTTTTTTTTTCTTTTTTTTTTTTCAAAT
>VXBH01003218.1:118019-146899 GCA_013400035.1 Rynchops niger
TCGCTGTCTCTTCTGTTTTTCATATCCAAAACCTTTAAATGTTATTTTGGGGCACAGCAGATTCCAGCACTTGGTGAACAGGATTCACAAGCTGTGACAAAACTCTGTCATCCTCTTCAGGGTGTAATTATTTTTTTTTTTTCCTCTTTGTTTTTTTTTTTTTTATTTTTTATTTTATATACAGTATATGTATATATTTCTTTTACGTTTGGCTGTAGTGGACTGGCCATGGTTCAATTGGGACTATAGCAGTACATGGGTCAGGGACAGTCATTTTGGCTATGTACACATTCATAGTCGGTCCATGGCTTCCAACTAGTAGCGCTATTTCCGTAGGTCTAATACACAAACCTGCAAGAAAAAGAAAGACTTATACAGAAATTGTGCAATATTCCCCATTTATACAATTCTCTGGAAATACCGCAGCAAAACCTATGAAACAGATGAAACCTATGGCCCAGGCTGCCCAGAGAGGTGGGGGAGTCTCCGTCTCTGGAGACATCCCAACCCCGCCTGGATGCGTTCCTGTGCCACCTGCTGTGGGTGACCCTGCTGTGGCCGGGGGTTGGACTGGGTGATCTCCAGAGGGCCCTTCCAACCCTATGGTTCTATGATTCTATGATTGTGCAAGTGTCACCTTGTGTGTCTTAAAAATAGATGGAGGGGTGGGAAATCCCCCGGTGCGCACTTTGGTTAGGAGCACCCAGACCTGCCACGGGTTCTGCTGCCTCATGAATTACTACCCGAACATCAGCAACTAGTTCATGTTCTAGTTCTGTCAGATATAGAAATATACTAGTAAAATATAATCACATAAAAGCTCTGCTTTTGGTCATCAAACAGTTCAGCTCTGCCTCTGTTTGCTTAGTTGTTATTATTATATTTAAAACCAAGGGCATGAGGAAGGCTTTCGCTAGCAAACAATAGAAGACAAAATAAACCCAACATTTTTAAAAGAGGAAAAACTAAATGAAAACGGATCTGTTGCAAGTACAATCAGCCTCTCGGGTCAAATTAACTAAAGACTGGAAAGGTTACACAGTATGGATATAAAAAGGCCATCTCGGGTGGAGTGACAGTTTCTACTCAGGATACGCCTTGAGCTTTTTGTTCCATTTATGACCTTGTCTATACTTATAAAACTAAAATGATATGAAAGACCAATCAAAATGAATTCTCTAGAGTTTAGTCTACTTAAAATTCAGAGCTTCCTATTTTCTATGCTGAACCTGCCTGGAGCATGCAGGACAGGAGAATGCGTTGGCACTCGTGTTAAGATACTGTCTGAGACTCCAAAACCACCAGGACTGCTTCTTGCTCATGTTCGGTACTTTAAGCTACAGCTTCAAAATACCATTCCTATTTTATTCTAATTTTGCTTTTCCTTAGGCTCTCTTCTCCTTTCTTTTAAACCCATGGGCAAAAGAGGTGCCAGCGCAAAAAACAACGACTGTACTTGTTACGAGGAACTGCGCGTTAACATTTGTCGCAGTTTAGGCTGGATCAGTTGGTTCTTTCTGCCTCAAACCAGGACAATATTTACCTGCAGGACAATGTCAGAAGAGCTAGGAGGTGATGCTACAGTACACCACTTTGAGATGACAGAGGGTACATTCATGATTCGTTAAACATACGATTTTATTCCCTGCTTCTTCTAAGCCACGTAAGCAGTGTTATTTACATATAGCTCCTGTCGTTTTTAGGAACGTTTTAATTATGGGCATTCAGAAATTTGGACTTTGCTTTGCTGCTCTTTCTGTTGAATATGACGCAGAGAGATTTCACTCCTATCATGCGTTACAATAATATCACCTACACTGAAGGTCTTCACTTGAAAAGAGCAAAGAGGCAAAAATGAACTATTATATTCCAGTCTGTACCGAAAGACCAGCCACAATGAACACATCTCTATGAAAAGCCCCAGTAGGGACAGAAAATTTAAATTAGAGGCATCTTCACCTTCTGAGAATTTTGGAGGATTTAGAACCATAATGCATTAAGCTGGAACAAAGCCATATTCTCCTTCCAACATTACAGCACCCTTACATGTGAAAATCTACATGCGATGCAGCTGTACTAAGCTTCAGCTACAGGAGGAAATTTTGTCCCCACAGTTAGTCAAAAGATTTCCTAAAGATGCTTGTTGTTGAAATGTCAAACAAGTCAAAGCGCACTTACTGAACCATCTGAAGCACTTGCTCCAACTTTGTCTCCTGCTGCATTCCAGCAAACCTCAAAAATCCCTCCTGTTCCCCGATAACTGTGAACTAGGGCACCTGTCTAAAAAGGGACAAAACATGTAATTAATATACAAAAATCCATGCCAACAAGTAAAATTCGGACAACACGTAAAACCTCCCCACTGCTTTTAAAAGCTGAAATTCTCGGAAACGGTCCAGATGAGACTGGTGGACAATCTCAACACGTGACAAACACAACTACGGCCTCTCGATCCCTTGTGTTTGACAGGCAAAACCGGGGATGGCCACGACCACTTTCCATTACTAAAATAAGCCTTTCAGAAATTAATATCCACTTCCCAGCAGCCAGAGGTTACACCTTGCCTAACAACAAGGTCTTTAGACTTTCATTCGCAATCGGCTCTTTTTTGGCTAGAAACACAAAACAAGTAATAGTGCCTTTTCTTAGAAAGTTACGTAGAAAACATTTTGCCGTCATCGCCTCCTCTCACACTTCACATTCTCTTGTTTTCAGTCAAAATTCAATCAAACAGCTATCAGATTTCTATGTCAACATCCCGTCACCATTTTTCACAGCAAACCTGTTTTATCAGGAGTTTAATGTTCAGAGTCAACAAAGGCAATTTGTGGATGAAACATGCTATTGCAGACACTTTGTTGACTGTGTTTTGATGTCGTTGGTTTTTGGTGGGTTTTTTTTGACAGTGATTTTGAGGGTTTTTTTGCTAAGTAAAGACAACAAAGACAATTATTACTTCACCATAGCCAAGCACTCCAAGAGAGAAAATTCAATGTACACCTACTAACAGCAGTAGCCTTAGAACAAAGCGTGTTAGCAAGGACAAAGCTCTTGGTGGCCGAAACACGATGGAGAAACAAAAGTTGGAAGGGCGCTGATGGAAAAGACGAAACCACAAACTTCTGAACAGAGAGAAGAGCTGTACCTGTGTGTTCCAGATGTGTACACATTTATCAAAGGAGCCGCTGGCCAGGTACCTGCCATCAGGACTGAAAGCTACACTGTACACAGGTTCTTGATGCTTCGTCAGAGTATGAATACAAATTCCTCTGTCTACATCCCATAACCTAACAGTAGAATCAAAGGATGCACTGTCAAGGGAAAAAACACAGATTAATTACATCTCAATTTGACATATTTTTATTTCTAATATAAACATAATATGATGAAGTATCCTACACGCTTCAAAACAGTCTGTGAACCTACATACAGAAAAAGTGAAGTAAAAATAATGCTTAACGGGAATTAAAAACAGGATTAAATAGTACCTTGCTAACATAAGATTGGCATTTGGATTATTTGTCCCTGGTCCTGTAGGACTCCATTTGATAGTATAAATTTCTTTGTTGTGTGCTTGTAAATCATGGACACAACTGTCTTGTTTCATACTCCAGATCTACGATAAAAATGGAACAAAAACCAAAGACAGTTAGCACAACATTGTACTAAAATACTTTTGACATCTTTCTTCTGTATCACTTGCAGTCTGACTGCTACCTTTTAGACCACTCAAAATATTTGCTCTGACTGCTGAGTTTCTAGAGTACTTATTACAAGTATTATTCCAGTCCCCTCCATTCTTTCAGGTTTAAGTGCCTGGTGGGGTTACTGAGTAATAAAGGTACCGTCTATAGAAACTGATCTGCATGTGCTAACTACGAGCCCCTTGAGAAGTGCAGGGATGATAACAGATGCTAAAACAAGAAGAGCAATATGTACCTGTTCATGTCTGAGTTGACAAAATATCACAGTCCTATTTTTAAATGAACTCCCTGCTACACAGATCGAGTGAAATAAAGGGACAGTAGAGAAATTGTCCGGTTTTGTACAAAGCCATAGATGTGCATTGCAAAAAAGCATTACGGCATTTTCCTGGCTTATTAGGATTTGCATTGCCAGGTGTTTGTTCAATACTCTTTATCCAACTCCTGCATGATAACCTTCAACAAACAAAATAACTCTATTCTATCAAGAGTTTGCACTGCACACAGAAGGGCTTTTGGGAAACTTCTATGCCTTTCCTTAAAATGTGAAACTTGAGATAGCAGTTAATCATCTGACTGTGTTTTTTTAATGATATCTGGTTTAGTAGTGCTTTTAGCTCACCTTTTATTAGAAAAAGCTAACAGGAGCATGTTTAAGCCCACCTATATTTAAGACGCAATTGAGGTGTACGCTTAAATGAATGATGCTTTTCAGAACTGGTGCCTCACTGAAGGGGAAATTGATTTTCAATGCGCAGCCAGAATTAAAATTGTATTTCCAGATTAAATTGATGGGACTAAAATCTAGCTTCTCTTCCCAAAACTAGTATAGATTAAAAGAGTCCATATTAGCTGCCCTAGAGAATATCAAGTTGTCATCAAAAGAGAGAAAAATAAGTAAATAATAAAGACATCAGTGGGCACCTTCCATATACCTCAAAACTTGACACTTATTCCTACTGCCATTGAAATGTAAGTGATCAGTGATTTCTAGACTTATCTACTAGCAATAAGGCTTCCAGTTAATCCCAAACAAAACGATAAAATTCTTTCCAGGCTGGGCTGAATTCAAAACAGCAACTGAGAAGTTAATTGCCTGAATTGCCTGAGCCCACAAACACTGACGTGTTCCCAGCTGTCACCTCTCTACTCACCGAGAGGCAGCAGCAAGAGCTTGAGCTCCAGACTGGAATTCATCTCACCCGAGTTTCAGCTGCGTCAGTATTAGATACCCAGCTTAAACTGGCTATTTTGACTCCATCCATTGCCAAGGGAGGACTGATGCTCTCAGGGGTTTACTCCTCACACTTGACTTAGACACTTAACTTCGGAAAGGAGGAATCGCTCGTCAGTGGCACTAGACACTCTGTTGACTAAGGATGTCTAGACATCTAGCTTTAGACTGGAGACTTCATCCTTAAATGTTTATATTTAGATAAGGTGATTTCCATTGCAAGCGCCGCACTCTGTGCCAGCACAGGAAGGGTTATCTGGCTAATCATGCAGACATTCCCCGTCTCCAATTAAACTGCAACGAGCTAGATGGAAATAACTGTTCCAAGGGCTACGAGTAGGACAGCGCTGTCAACACAAAAAACCATAACCTGAAACTCTACTAAACATAGTGCTTAACACCCACTAAATACAAAGCAGTACGGGAGTAATGGAAAAGCATCTTGTACCATGGACCTGTCAGGCACAGAGAGTGCATCTAACCTGCGGGGATTTTTTTATGCATCTCTAGCGCGCCTTGAAGTCATATGTAGAAGTTACAGTATCCTCTGCATTCACAAGTTTGCCCCAGTTCTACAAGAAAGCAGGTTGCTATGGATTATTTGGAGGACACGTGCAGGTGCAATCAAAAACTGCAGAATGACTCCTGTTGAACTGGAAAAATGAAGGAGTACACAGACTCTCTTAATAAACAATATGCCAAAGATTTTAACTAGAAAGAAGGGGAAAGCAGAAGAAAACTAGGAAGGGAGCTAGTCACCCATTCTTGTGTGTGTTACACGACATGCATTCCAACTCTTCCTTTTAACCAAAAGCAACCATCAAGCGTAACAGTTTAATGTTTAATGACCTGGGTCGGTAAACAGCTAAAAGCACCTAATAAAACATGCTCCCAGTCTCAGAGTGGCAGCCTGTAGCGAGTTCTCTGGACCAAAGCTTGGCTCTGATTAACAAGGATTTGCTGGGATTGCCTAATCTTTTTATATTAAAAAAGAACAAATATTAGACACCGTGGGAAATACAGCGATACTGGTGGACTGCCGGAGCTAATGGTGAGCATTCCCGAGTCCTGCACAGACAAGAGACCAGAACTCCCGTTACCTTTAGAGTCATATCATCAGAGCAGGATGCCAGAAGATTACCAGTTGGATCCCATTTGATTGCGTTTACTTCATTCTAAAATTGAACAGTGAGAATAAGTTGGGGTCTTCACTTCCATTACAAATGACAGCTTACGAAAGATAAAGTTGGACAGAAGTTATGAGTATTTGTGTAATTGTCAGTATTTTAACATTTAATTTTCAGTCCTAGCTTTGCCTTCGCTAACAGTTCACTTTTTGCTATCTGTTCGTCACATTTTCCCGTGGTGCTCTTACACAACGTAGGCGGTGCAGAGCAAAGTCTTAAAGTTACCATCTTTCTTCTTCTAAAGCTCCCTTTTGCTGTGCCACCCTGGCAGTGGTAAAAACAGCTGCGCGCGGGAGCGAGAATTGTTCTAATAACAATAGAGAATACAGTTATCACATGACCTTAACTACAACTACCTGCGCATGCCGCTATTGCCTGTTGCCAGAGACCAACCATTACACAAGCGCTGTATATTGGCAAATAAACTGGGCCCCCAAGCTCTTATTAATAAAAATATGGTGTAGCAACCCCCAATTTCCCAGTACTTACTGTGTGACCCTGGAAGGTTTTGATGGGCCTATCTTGTCCTAGTTTACAGACGTGAATACACATGTCTGTGCTGCAAGAGGCAAACGTGTTGTTACTCTGCCAATCAACATCTAATGCTGGTGCTAAAAGAAAAAGAAAGATATTTAAAACCATGGTACGTATTCTGCAGGAGTCTGATTTGCAAAGTTAGCGTGCACCACCTTAGAACAAAGGCCAACAGGAAGCAACCATTAATTTTACAGCAGTTCTAAAGAGAAAACACTATGAACAGTGAGAAACGCAGCCAAAACCAGTCTTGCACAAAGAAATTAAACAAAAGTTAGAAGTAATTAAAACATGGAACATATCTGACATGAAACAGTCATAAAGAACACAGTGCAGCAGGACAACAAGCTGTAGTTAAGTCATCTATAAATAAACCTCAGGAGTCAGCACAAGGAACAGGTTGCCACAACACATCGTCACGCATGAATTCATCTCCACTAACAGTCCACGTCTGTGCTGATAGATGGAAGCCAGTGAAAGGTAATGATTTATTTCCTTTCTTAATTCCAGCATTATAAGGTGTGGTAACTTGAAGCTGAATCAGGGGCAACATATTCCATTTCATCAAGCCAAGATATTTATGGCAGATAGCACACGGAATTACTTGAACTAAATCAAGAATTGATGGTTTTGATTGTTGTCATGCCACTGAAAACATAGCGCGAGCGGAATAGAAAGGGGAAACAAGACACGTCTCTTAAAGGCCCTTCAATGACATGTTCGTCATCCTCGCTGGTCTATTTTCCAGCTGATTCTGGCAGGCTTGCACAGCGTGCAGCCCACAAAGCCATTTGTCTGACCTCCCGAGAGGCTGCACTCCCGTCCCAGCTGGCCAGTGACCGGCCTTTCAGCTGGTTTGTGGCCAAACAAATTGGGGACAGCACAGCGGGCAGCGCGGAACAAAGGGATGCTGGGCTGGCATTACCGCAGCAGGAAGGTGACAAATGCAGTCCTGAGCCGATAAACACAAACCCTGCGTGGCCCGCCCACTTGATTTGTCTGCTCTGTACTACAGAAATTCAGTAATTTTTGGATTATCTCTCATCACTTTCATAGAACAGCAATAAAATTGTGAGTTGTAAAATCAGAACAACTCTATCTTTGTTTACATTGTCAAAATTCGTGAGACTACAAATATGGGAGTCAGCATCCAAAGACTGCCTGTAAAACTGTAAAATGGTGTAAATAAGCGCCATAAACTTCAGATTTTTTTTAATCTATTTTAATAAACCCGACTTTTTTAGTCTTTTCAGATGACAATCCTGAATGATCAAAATCAAGACTTACCAGAATGGAAAGGAAACTGCTGCTTGGCTTCGCCGGTGTGGGCATCCCAAATAATTGTGGTCTGTATTAAACATAAATAAACAATAAACAAATTTGTACAAATTGCTGATTTCCCCACAGCCGTCACCATTCCCGTGTATCAGAATACCCAGCCTATTCCCCAAAGCCCAAACCTGCTCCCGGTGAGGGATTTCTAGTGTTTCACCCAGTACTAAAGGAAATTGTAGTAGATGTACAAAGCACAGTAGAGAACCTTAACACGGTGTGGCATTAGCAAGGTGTTTAATCACATCTTGGGGTCTGGAGGGAAGGGGGGGGTTGTGGGCTTTTATTTTTTAATAAACAAAAATTAAACAATTTTTTCTCCCTAGTCCTATTTATATTCTCGCAAACTACTCCACACACCTATTTTAACTTCAAATACTTGTATATTCAAATTGTAATTTCAAATACTCAGGCGTCCCTAAGGAGATCTTTATATAAACAAGTAGTGTCATAGTTAAGAATCTGAAAGATTTGATTTCGGGGTGTAATTTTGTTCCGAGTTCTTCTCTGCCAATACTTCTGGTATCTTCCTGATGAAAGAAATCTTATATGACAAAATGAGTATTTTATAATCCCTGTATTCTATGCCAACATTCCTGACCTGCCTCAATGATCAATGAAAATTTTGACACAGAACGCAGCGGAAACATGAACTGACCACACAAATTACTTATGGAAAAGAAGCGTAAGGTTAAGTCAATCTTTCTGGCTAATGCAGAATATATTTCAAAGCATAGTCTCCATTGCTTTATCCAAGGAGTTTTATTGACTGAAACAACAAGGTTTCTACCTCCTCCAGAATATTCTTCTGCAAATTAAAGCTGTACCTCCACAAAGATTTAAAACCTGGGATAAGCCATTACAGCTGCCAAAAAAAGAAGCACGTCCTTTCCATGCTTTCAGATATTTACTTTTCCTGCCTTTCTGCACGTGCATTTATAAGGGTGGGCACTAAAGCAAACCAGGTTAAACACGTACAGGAAAAAAATAATAAATAAAGGGGAAAATCCACTACTTTCCAGTGCCACGGCCAGTTTTAAGTATTGTGGGCCTGTGGCCTTACTGAGCTTGCAGTTTGCCAGCCTCACTAAGAGAGTAATTGTGTTTACTTCTGCACCTTAAATCAGTTACAGAGAAAAAATTAACTCTTTGAATAGTCTATTCTATTCCTTGAATTCGTCTTAATCGCTCTGTGCCCTTCCTACCGTTCATAAAATCTCTCACGCTAACAACAACTTTGAATCTAAAGACCTTGTGTGCTGCTAAGTTGGTTTAGAGATGTGAAATTAAACAGTTAAACAAGGAGCTTCATGGCCGTACACTACTGGCACCTCCCCGGTCGGATATATTGACTTTTCTTATGTCCCAGCTCTAACCTTTTTCATCATTCTCGGGCTCGACTGATACCCAAACCAGCCGGAACCTATTCCTCCAGTATGATTTTTTTCCTGCGCCTTTGCATAAAGTGCTTCACTAAATTTTAGATGATTCGGTTTTACAAAGGTTTAATGTTCCTGCGTTCAATGCACTAACTTTCCAACTTACGCCAACCTAATGGGGATGAGATCCAGGGACACTGAAATCTAATAAATTAAAGTATCTCAATAAAGTACTATAAAACACAAGGAAACAAAGCTAGCATAACAAGTTCTTTGTAAGTACATATTTACGTCCCATGCCTTCAGTTTAGTATTCTGACTTTGTATAGCTTTGCTGTTATGCTTACAATTAGATTATAACGGTGAAGGAAAGAATTTTAATTTTACCAAAGATTATCTCACCTTGTCCACTCCTGCACTTAAAATGAAGTTTCCTTTCTTGTTCCATTTTAACGCAAATATAGGACCTTTATGTTGCCCTAAGGTGCTGGCAAGATTACCTGAAAATTTATATTGATATGAATACATTAAAAAAATAAAAAACTATGCTGTGAGCCACAATACAGGAAAATATACTGGAAATTAAAAGCATTTCACTTACCGTCTTTAGTCCATATCCTTGCAAAGCCATCGTAAGACCCAGTTGCTAGAAGTGTACCTTCACTCTGCCAGCAAAAAGGTTATTTGATTTACTCATTTTTACTGTATAACTCAAAAGCTAAAGAGCACAAAGCAAATTTCAGGTAGAATACATCTGCGTAAGATTTATGATATTTATTCCATTGACTACAACTTATTAAAACGAAGTCCCCGACGTACAATACAAGAAATGACAATGCAACCCAAAAATCGAAATATTTCAGCGGCCGTAGCAGAGGATGCACAGTTGCCGTTATTTAAAATATGACTACACAAAATCACAGGTACCATTTTCTCGGGGTATTCTGAGCCCTGCCATTTCTACTTACGTTCCAATCCAGCGATGTCACGTCTTTGTTGCTGGGTACATCCTGCCCTCCTTCTCGTATACAGTGTCGAAGTACCAGCTGCGTAGACCCGCTCGTGCTGTTTTCACTGAGGTTCCATATCCGTGCTGTCGAATCGCCCGATCTACAGAATGGTTCAGGAGACTATAACCCCCTTCTCTCAATTAATTCCATTTAAAAAAAAAAAGGTTTGTTTTTTTTTTTTTCAAGACGGCAAACATTGTGGCATTTGACGTAGAGGGCGTTGGGGCAGGTATTGTTTTAACTTGTTGCCATGCCACCGAGCACTGATATTACGTACAGAAATGGTCAATGCACATACCCTGAGGCCAAAAGGTCACTAACGGGATTCCAGGCACAGATAAACACTTCAGATTCATGGCCACGCAGCACCACTGCCTTGTTGGGAGGGATTTCAACATCTCCATCTACTTCCATCATATCTGTGTGATTATCTGCATTTTGGGAAACAACAGTAGAGAGAGGTAGATTTTAATATTTTGGGACAATACACTGTAACTACTGTATGGTTCCTATTCTTCTGGGACGAGCATAACAATCGATTCACAATTTACATAGATTAAAATTCGACAGAGCTGTAGCGTCCCTTTATTTTTCCAGTTCCACTTTATGCAGTACTGTAAACAGATGGGGAGTTTCAAAACTGTGAGAAAGCTCTTAGCCCCTCTAAACCTCAGCATCCAAATGGATTTAATTTTGAAGCTTCAAAATTGAGAACAAAAGTGAATACAATTTTTTTTTTGCGATGTTAAAGAATAAACACCGATGTTAAAAGCACTCACAGTTTTTCCAGGCAGGGTACTGCAGAGTACAATATGTTACTGGTCTGTCTTGGGCTTTAAAAAAATACGCTTATGACACATTCCTTTTCAAAAAAATCTCTGTTCTCACCAGTGGCAGTCAAACAGGTTTTCAATCTGCATCTCAGACACTTCATTTACAAAATGGCTTCAATAAATATAATAACATTTGGTGATACGGTAAACTGATAAGAGATCTTTTTAAACTCCATTGGCAATTACCATGGAACTGTGGCAACACAGAGCTTTCTGCGCGGAAGTGATGTTGAATCCATATTGTTCTGTAAAACATACTGGGGGTAATTCAACTGACAAAACAGTTTTCTTGGCAGCTGCCATCAATCATCTTCTATTATTAAAAATAAATTCACACGGAGTGTAAATGCAGAACATCGGAAATGTCGAACAGTTCACCTGCTCCGCATTCACGCGCTGTGGTTAAACAAAGCATCTCACGTCTATTGCTTAATTTAAAATTAAGGGTTTCTGTCACTGTTTGTATGTGTGAGAAAAAAGAAAAGGCTATTAGAACGTGTATATTTTTAAGAAAGAGGGCCACATAAAACACTGCTTCAATTAAAGAGAACCAATGCCGGTACGATTCGGTGAACCAGCCAGTAGGGGTTGCTGGTTTATCACATTTAACAGGGGCTGAGAGCTGAAGTTTACGCTTATTCTATCCAGTTCACAGTTAACAAGTAAACAATCTTTTGAGATTTAAAAAAAAAAAAACAAAACAAAACAAAAAAAAACCCAGCATCAAAGTAGAGAGAAGGTCGTCTAAGCCAAAGGTTAGATTTCCAGTTTATTTATCATATATAATAATGAAAAAACTAGTAAAATCTGGCTGTAAAATGCAAACCATTTACACAGCTTGATAGGAATATTCTGTCAAAAATGTCTTTTCTTCAGGTGCTTTTACAGCAAGAGCTGTAACTCCCCCTCTCAAACGTGTAATTCAGACTTCCAGAACGATATTTTCATAATCACATTTTAATCCCTGACCTGAACTTTTCTACACTAAGCCGAATTGTAAGGTACGCTCCTTTGACCAGGGATGGCAAATGGTGAAACAAGTGACTTTGTATCAGCAACGCTCAGTTTTAACCAGCTGCGGATTAGCAGACTCCTCTCCTTATTCCTTGTACAGTGGGCAAAGCTGAGGGGATGCAATATTTGAAGAGTAGCCTCTGATTTATTCCCCCCCCTTTCTGCAAGAGCTCTCAGGCGTCCTGTGAAAAACCTACAGGTGATGGGAAAGGAGCAGGACTGGAAGTGAGTCGGGTCAAGGGAAAGTTGTGAATTAATGACTGCCGAAGTTTCAGTCTCCTCCTGCAATTCCAAATATCAAACTGGGGACAATCAAAGGTGAGACACCATCTGTTGAAGTATCACCTATGACACAGGTATTCTCTGCACGCTGAAGGGTTACTACTACATCTCCACATTCACCTCATGGTCTACTAGCTCGTACTGTGATAAATGCCAAGGAAACGACGTTAACACAGGTTAAGGTCATTTCTGGCTCAACTTACTTGCTATAGTATGTGCTCCGTTCTCTTCTCCGTTTGCAGTATTTTCCCCATTTTTCGCTGCTCCCTGTTGGTTAGTCGCGGCTGCGGCTGCAGCGGCGGCCGCCTGCTGTTGTGCGAGTTTATCTCTGTAGGCCTGTTGTCTTGTCTGGACCACATCAGGCATTACTGCATCTATCAGTGAGAGAGACTCTATCGGCCTACCATCAAACAAGGTACCATCCTAAATTCCAGCAGAGGAAGAAAACAAAACAAAAAAAAAAGATAACACCAAGTACAAGTTAACATTATGGGCAACAATTCCAAGGAAAACTAAAGCAAAAGCTTTGATTTAGTGTAATAAAATGGTTTACAAGTGGTGCAGCAGCGATATCTCATCATTGTTGAGGTTGGGATTGGAATTTTAGTCTAAAGTGGCCATCATCATTATGCAAAAAAAAAAAAAAAAAAAAAAAAAAAAAAAAAAAAACACCANAAAAAAAAAAAAAGCCACCGCAGGCCTCTGGAATCAAAGGTTCTATGCTTCGAGTTTGCTAAATCGTCTGCTAAAGCAAAAAAATTCTGTAAGCCATCTATGAATATGATTTCAAACATGAGTGGCTGCAACAAAATCTAATGGTTTGTTTGAAAAGCTGCAAACATTGCAAGTTGGGTCACTGGCTTGTGAAGTTATTCCATCTTATTAGACTAATACTTTCCATAAACATATTATCTGGAGAGTTGACTAGTTTTCTTCCTTTTTTTAAACAGTGCTGGCATGCTTTCAAACAACAAGGAAGAATTTTATCCTGAAATGGACAAGACCCAGTTAAAAATACCCATATACATATGCCGGGGCTTTGTAAGGATCTATTTTTAGGAGCTAGAAGGATTCCTTGCGATAAATATAGGGTCTCCTCCTTCTATTCCAATCACTTGCTTTATTTTTCTGAGGCTTCCTAAGGGAAAGGATTTGCTTCAGTGGGACTATGAAAACTACGCATAAACAGAAGACATAAGGGAGACTGGAAAGAGAGCAGAATTAGTGAAAAAAATGGTTTCCTTCTGCAATATAACGGAGACATACCGAGGCTGCTAACCTTCCAGGCATAAATGAGAATGGAAATTGAGGGCATCTGCAGCATCAGGCAGGAAGATACATAGCTTTCCGTACTGCTGGAATAACCATTTAAACATCAAATGTAATAGATGCTGCCCAAGATGAATTAGCCAGCAGAGGCAAAAAGCAAACTGGCATCTACCTTCATCCTTCCTGCCACAAATTGAAACCCTGGCTCTATTTGGAAACCTTGCCCTCGGGCTCTTGTTACTCCATTATAACGACACAAGACCCAAATGAGAGCCCTTAGTGCTCTCCCACCGCCGTACTGCAACTCGACAAAAATCAAGAAGTTACACGTCTCCGTGATTATCTTATTGCACTTGTTTGGATTTACTACAACATGTATTAGGGTAAAAACTCTACAGACAACGGACCTTTAAGCAATGAGCCAGAACACCATGCCTGGTGTTGTGTGGCTGCACTGGGCAGAACCCCTACCCAGTTATGTCACTCCATTCTGGTTCCACCACTGGAGTCATGGTGAACACCAGCAGTAAGGAATCTGAAGTAAAAGTAAATAAATAGGATATAAGAAAGTTAAGAAAAACTACTAACATTCAAACTTACTGCAAGCAAGGATGTAATTAATGCTCCTGAAGGCAAAGGCTCCTTACCTCATTAATACTGACTTCTGCTTCTACATACTGCAGACCTTTCTGGATGATGGAAATCAAAGCAGCTGGTGGCACCAGAGCACCGTTTATATTAGACTGGCTGATATGGCTCTCTATACCAAAGGTAAATGCTGAATGGGAAAACCCTAAAGACAAGGCAAAAACATCAGAATTGATTTACGGACAGACAATGCTACTCGCCATACTGCTGGAGGAGCTTCCTTTTACAAACCTCAGCAAATTACACAAAGTTCTAGCATGCTTACGAACGACAAAAAAAACCCCTCTGCTGTTTCCCTCATAGGTTTCTAGTTTAAATGTGCAAAAAGACAAAAATGAAGTTGATATATAAACACAACAATTGTTAATTACGGTATCATTAGCAAAACATTTGCGCTTGAGCTTACTGGATTGGACTAGATGACCTTTAAAGGCCCCTCCCAACCCAACACATTCTATGATTCTATGAAATGTGAAAATATAACACATACAATTTGCAATAGAATTTACATATGTTTATATACTCTAAAACTATATATGTGTATTGTACCATACACAGTATTTAATAAAATATCTATTTCCAAGACACCAAGACCGACTTGTTATTTTAACTCACTGATGTGTCACCCATGAAAGCAGAACGGATCTGTATGTGGAACAGAATTCACTTCACGGTAATTCTGTCGTAATTGTGTGTGCTTTGGCACTTAGAGCTACACGAGTATTGTGCACTGATTAAGAAGCGGCAAGCGTGTTATGGTGCAACGCTGCTAGTTGCTTGCTATTTATTTGATTGCTCTGAAAAGGCAAATCTCACCTAAAGAAAAATAGTTTCAGCAAATTAACTTTACTGTCACAGAATTTCATCTTAAATGTCTTTTTTTTTTTTTTTTTTCTTCCTGTCAAGTAACTAGGAGGCTGCCTGCAAACTTTCAAATGAAGATAAAGCAATTTTGTAAGTTTGGCTTCTGCGACAAAAGCAATCTGCAACTGGAATAAGAATGTGTAGTAGTTTTCAGTAAATTCAGGCGGAACAATGAGCGTCTGCTTTCTTCTGACAAGCAGAGAGCTGAAAAGCTCTGCCATCCACCATTGCTTCTGGTGCTTCTTCATCTCAATTTCAGAAGCTCATCAGCAGTGGACATAAGCAGTAGACAGATGTTGCATCAGTCAAATGCATTTTCAAGAAGCCTGCAGTTTGTTTTCAAGTTTGACAATATTCATCTGTCTTTCGCCCTTCCTCCCAAGAAGCAGGTGGCTTTGGGCCAGCCTGACATCGAAGGACAAAATCCTCCAAGAAAGTGTCCTGCAGGGAGAGAGGATTTTGGGAACCCAAGAGCCATTCCTGTAAAAAAATCTGTTCATCTGTATTCAGGATTCAAATGACACGAGTCATATGGTCAGAGATACCACTTCTTCCTCTGAAATACAACATCTGCCCTCCCACGGTCACGTTCAGGCAAGGAATTTGGCCACGCAAGACCAGCTTGCAGAAGCACCAACGGAACAGGAAAAACAGTATTTTAGTGGTCATCCTTTTTATTTCGTCAAGTAGCCCCGAAGAAAACGGTGCAAAATGCCATCGTCACCCTGTACATAAAAGTGATCTCCAGGAAAAGGCATTTCTAAGCAATCGAGTGAGTCCTTAGTTGGTTGAGTGCCATCTGAAGACTCCAAATGACTAAATCTGGTTAAGTTACAGAAGGTAACTTGGCACGAATTTGTTCTCTTGTTGAGAAGAAACACCAAGAAACAGTTCCGAGAGAAGCACATGCCTACTGGCAAAATAATTAAATGAGTCTGCGTTTGCTAAAGCCAGTTGCAGATGAATACCAAATAAATTATGCATTGTTTAATAACCAGAATTGAAGAAAAAAAAAAAAACCAAAACACAAAAAAACAACCAAAAACAACTCACCTGACTCTTGCAAGTATCTATATACCAGGAAGTTAACCTCATCACTGCTTATACTCATCTTTATTCCCAGTTAAACCATGAGGTCACAACAAAGGACACAACCCTGAAAATAAAAAAGCAGGTCAATTAAGTATTTTTAGTACCTAATACATCTTTCTCAACAAATGCTACATTTATAAAGTAAGTAGCTCCCTGGCAGCACAGACAATGGTTTTATTTTATAATGCAAATAAGTCTACTATAGTCATTAAAAAGTCATTTGTCTCACCACAACATAAAGGTCAGTAAATCAAATACTGAAGGAACAGATTCCCAAACGATGCAAATCGGTACAGAGTGGGGAACTATCCTGCTGAATACCAGCATTAAAAAGGCCTAATTTCACAGTTGTTTTTAAAAATAATCAAGTGAGTTCCATCAAATCAACATTATTAGTATGGAACACATTTTTTAAAATGTGGATTTCTCTCTGTCTGGCTAAAAAAAAGACAGAGAATCGGATTTAATGTTGGTACCCAGGCGCGTTCTCACATTTGCTTTCTAATCTACTTCACTTTTCAGGTACTTCTACTCTAGTAAAAAGGTGCAATACGGGCTACAACACTGTATCTGTTCAAAGAAAGCCCAGCTATTTCCACTAAAAATTAGAAAACATCACAGCCATACACTTAACGCTTTGCAAACGGAATTCTTGAAATGAGCGACAAGCTTTAAACAGAGCATTTTTATTAACATTTCTCTGGGCTTTTGAGCAATGCTTTAAAAAACATTACGGGACATATACACACCATTTCCCCTTGATTTTATTAACGGCAAATAGTTCGCAAGACAAATAACGTATCAGACTATATATACGTTTGATGATAAATTTTGAAAACATGAAGCAGCAAGAGTCTGGAAAACATGATGATGAACAGACAAAATACACTATTTTTTCCAACTTTAAGCCTCATTTTTGAGAATGTTCTCATGACTTCTCAATGTCTGAAAATGAAAATCCCTATTTTTCCATGACGTGTAGTAAACAAGTAAAAAATCAGGTTCCGGAGCAGAGTGTGAAATAAGGTCCATCTCCTATTCCCAGTATCAACCCGACACTTTTCATCAGCTTTTCACCCAGCCGCCACCATCATTTTCCCCTATGGATCTGGAGTCTGAGAAGGTGAGCAACTTCCCTACTGATACTGGACAAAGTTTGACCTGGATCCAATGTAAAACAAGCAGTGGAGACCAGGTTTCCTTGTATTGTTCAAAATAAAAAAGGTTTTGCTAGACGGCTGCACAGTCGGGACATTCACCACGGGTGCTCCAAGTGGGAAAGTGGTGAACGCAGAAGAAAGCAACTCAAATCACAGAATCAAAGAATCTTCATGGTTGGAAAGGACCTTTGAGATAGAGTCCAACCATACACAAAGATCACGATCGGCATTATAAGGCTGCCATACATATTCTTTCTAGGCATTTTTTCCTAGCAAGATTTCCCAAAGAAACAGGGCAAAATTATGACGCTTTCTTATCATTTAACTCGCGAATTCTACCGGTCAACTGCAACCAAATTTGACGTTGGGAAGAACTCGCCAAGATGTGACTTTCCTACAAGTCCCATAATATCATAGAGGAAAGACCCAATTAAACTCCTTGAGGAAAGGCTACAGGATGAACTTGGACATTAAAAGTAGTGGGTTTGCCCCAAACCACACACAAACGCTGGTGAGTCGATGAGCACGTGGACACCCCCTAACCCAGGGGTAACAGCCCGGGGTAGGAGGGAAGGCGGCACGCACTGCCCGCTCGGTTTGGGGAGGCACAGGACATGGTCCAAGAGCTGTGCAGGGAAGGCTCAGACCCAAGTGGGACCATCAGGACCCAAGTGGGAGAGCTGGGGTTACCCTGCACGGGAAACAGGGGGCTCTACATCATGCTGGACACATCCACAGAAACCCAGATCGCCTGCTTCAAGAGCAGCTCGGACACACTGCGCTGCCCAAGGGGGGACGATGGGGTCAGGTTCTTAAGGAAATAAATAAAAATGCAAAGCTACTTAAGTCCTTGTAATTTGTAACGGGGGAAAAAAAAAAAAAATAAATTGTTCCAGTACAATAACTTCTAGCTAAGCGCAACACAACTTGTAAAGGCACATTGATACTAACCCTACTCTACCCATCCACAGCCCCCAGCGATGCCTGACGTACGCGCTACACCCGTCAAATCACAATATACTTTGAGGGCTCGTTTATCGAGCAGTGTGTGAAATAAATGTCACTTTTAGCCATTTTATGCATTAGCAACCAATTCTACCACATGCAGGACCAAAAGCTACTTTTATTCCGCTACGTTTTGTTGTCATACCTGGCGCCAATCTTCCTTATTTAAGACTGCTTGTTACAGAGAAGTTTTGTAGGCAGAGGAGCAATAGTCCCCTTCAGAAATAAAGGTAATTAAATCTAAAAAGACTCATAAAATGCCTTTTTACATCACGTAACACACAAAAGGTAGTCATTACTCCATGGGGGTGTTACTGATTTTTAAAATCTTGTTGCGTCATCCAAAGAGACAGCTCAAAATGCAGAAATCAGCTGAAAGTGCTATTTGCTACATAGAGATCTGCATTATTAATATAAAAAAGGCTCCCCACGCAAAGCGGAATAGCGGAGATGCCACATAAATCCCCCTGTTATGTAGCTAGATAGCTAAAGAAAAAAAAGCTTAATGTTTTGCTCGTCTATCAAAAGTGTTATTCACCCTGCCCAATGAGAAGCATTTTTCAAGGCTGGTTCAAAGTGTTTTTCCACAAGGTGCTTTGGTACGTAAGGACCAAAGTGCTGCCGCACGCTGTCCCGCCCGGCCATCGAGAGATGGCACTGCAACACCGGCTTTTCTACCGCAACGGCTAGAAAAACACAGAAATGTGGTCAATAAACACACGGCTTTGCCTGATGAGGACATGAAACTGAACAGCGTGCAAAAGGTTCTAATTTTTTACCACGATATTGTTTTATCCATTTTTTCGGTGCTTATTTAAATTACCTGAAAGCTCGTTTCTGTATTTACCCCCCACCGCAGCACCCAGAGACACCCCTCACCTGGCTGTCGCATGGCTGACACATGAGAAATTGTGAGAAGAATTTCTTAAACTGAAAGAAGGTGGATTTAGATGAGATTCTTTGCTGTGAGGGCGGTGAGCCCCTGGCCCAGGGTGCCCAGAGAAGCTGTGGCTGCCCCATCCCTGGAGGGGTTCAAGGCCAGGTTGGACGGGGCTTGGAGCAACCTGGGCTGGTGGGAGGTGTCCCTGCCCAGGGCAGGGGGTGGCACTGGGTGGGCTTTAAGGTCCCTCCCAACCCAAACCGTTCTATGATTCTATAATAACAGACAATACCAAACCATCCTCCCTTCCCATCCCAAAGGCAAACTATTACATTAAAGAGAAAATACAGCAAAAGTACAGACAGGAGAGGATATAACAACTATTTCCCTTTGACAAATTTTGAATTGATACCAGGCTTCCGCTGCCCACCCTCGAAACTAGGGGCCAAGTCAGACACCCCTCAGCAGCGTGGCCACTTCCAGCCGCGGAAACAGACTTTTTGGAGAGCTGAAGAAGCAGCTCAGAGCTGCGTGAACCCCATAGCACATGACGGGGAAGCTGCTGCTCCTTCCAGCCCCAGGAGCTTGCTGCCTCTCTCCGTCCCACTCATGGCTTCTGGGAAGTAACGAGTGGGAATGACCTCGAGATGATGGTGAAAAGCAGGAGAGGTGGGACAGAGAGGGGACCTATTGGCCCCAAAGCCACCCGTCGCGGTGCTCTCAGTGCTCAACACCCCCTCGCTTCACGCTGAAGTTACAACTTGCCAAGGATGTCTGCCAAAGAAAAACAGTAATGGGCAAGAAAATAAACCTGCTACCCTACAACCCGCCTGAACTCCGTTCTCCCTGATGGCCCAACACAGCCCCAAGGCTTGTCTGGGACGTGACGGAGAAGATTTCTTCAAAGGGGCATCATGTAAATGGAAACGGAAAAACAAACAGAGGACGAAAGGCTGAAAGAAGAAACTTAGAGGAGAAAAAAAATAAATTTATGTGTGCACTCCTGCATGTATACACATATCCCACATACTAACAAATCCACTTCATTAATGCTGGTTTATTTCCCCCAAATCCACCATTTCCACGTGCAATCGACTACCTAATTTAGACACTTAATAGATGCTCTTAATAGTATTGCTCTTTATTTTAGTTACAGCATATAAATAACTGAAAAGACACAGAAAAATGAGCCAAAAATAAGTAGAAATGACACATAATTCCTCCCAGTCTTAGATTTCTAGCTTAATTTGCAAAGGGCCCATTAAAAACATCTCAAGACATTTGCACCTCTATGTCCCAAATCCATTCTGAAAATGTAACAAGATCTTTAAAGCCCTTTTTTTGCGGCCTCTCTAAAAAATCCCCAGTCTTCCTCAAAACATTCTCTGGATTTACAGGAAATACAGCCAAGAGCGATGCACCCACACAACCATTTTAGCTCCAAGTGCACTTTTAAAGGAAATCCCTCCCATTTGCCCCGACTTCTGTTTTGCAACTTGGAGCAGTCGCAGTGCATGTGAAGTAGAGTCCTTACTCGCAAAATTAGGATTAAATATAAAATAAATAAATAAGTAAACCCCAAACAACAGGTAAAAAAAGGATTCGCACGAGGGCTTACAAACCATGCTCAAATTGCTCACGGGCTTCCGGACACTCGGACCACTCCAAACACCGCTGTTCAACGAGAATCAGCACAGTATCAAGATATCCCAGGTAATTTTTCCTGTTGCTATAGAAAATCCCTGAACTCACAAAATTTATCAGGCATAAAGCATATCAGCCATAAAATAAAAGTCAACTGTCCATGCAGATGCCGGCCTCAAGATCTACTCAAGAACTAGATGTGCTTTAGACAAACTGACCCACTCGTTCCAACTCGGAATCCATGTCAGAAATCACACAAAAAGTCATTTGGAAATTACTTTTTTCGAAGGAAAGGAAGCTTTTTGTCCCAGAGACAACACACCAACGCTGACTTAGCTTCCACATAGCAAAAACGTGCCGGTATTTCTGTAACAATGCCTACCGTAACTCAGACACCCTGGCGTGCGGGGTCTCACGTGGTCTTCTTCACCTCTTGAGGACCATTCACACACTTTCATACTTGGGGTAAAATTTACAAGTAAAATCTGTTATAACGAGCATCGAGTTCCACTATCACGAACACCGGACCGGCAGGCGAACGGGTGCCCGATGGTACAAATCTGATTGCTTTTCCGACAAATTATTATTCTACGCTGCACGTTCACGCTAGCTTTGTACTCTTCTTCCAGGTCCATGCCAAATGCTAGAGAACAGCTGCCGCCCGATACGGCTCCTGGCCTAATAGGTCTTTTGGTTGGGTTTTTTTTGGGTTGTTTTTATTTTTATTTTTCTTTTAAACAAACCTGAACTGGCAGAGAGAGTTTGTATGTCAGATTAGCACTTTGTGTCTCTTAATCACAGTTTTATAACGTATACGAGATTTATTACTTAGATTTATTGTATCATCAAACAACAGCCAAAGAAAGTAATATTTCTGCAGTTTTAGGTGGGCTCTAACACATCCTAATTAGGTAGGATAACAGAAAAACCTGGCAGGCTGCTGTGAATAATAATTCCCCAAAACATACCAATCATTAGTTTGATAGCAAACACGATATGTTAAAGGCAACAGCTAATGCTTTTGGTAGCTCTGAAAAAATGTTTAATGTTCAGATATATAAACAGACTGCTACATTTATCCATGGAAAACAGAAGTCTGGCTGCAGAAACAATAAATCTACAACAGAAATATTGACACCAGTCCTTTCATTTTTTCCTCTATCACAAGAAATCCGGACAAATGTTTTGCCAGCATGTGTGCACACAGACAGCGATGCCATTTTTATTTTTTTTAATTGCTGCTTAAGAATCCTTCCTTTTTTAACGACCATAATGGTTTAAAACCGAAGTAAATTGTAATGACCCAACCTGGGAATGCATAATTTTTTAATTACGCCCAAAAAACCTACAGGTGCGTACAAGTCCTTTGAGGAGTTTTGTTACAATTCTGCTTTACATCTCTATTAACTCTCTCAAAAATAAAAATGAAGGCCTGTGTGCGATACACAATTTTTCATTACACTTTGCAACCGACATGGGGAGTCCCTCAAATCTGGCAAACCTACCTCTGAACTCGGCCGCTGTGGGACTGCTGTGACGGTGGTTCTGGGGACAGACAACACCCCGTAGCCCAGGAAAGCACCGATACACCAAATCCACCACTCCTCCAACTGCATCCAGGTCGATTAAGACAGTGAGGCATCAATGCCACCAAGGCTGCTTTGATTTATCAACTCAGAGGTGGTGAAGCAAGTGAAGAAGGTGCTATCAAGTTGCGCCAGGGGAGGGTTAGGATGGGTATTAGGAAAAATTTTTTACACCAAAACAGTTGTCAAGCATTGGAACGGGCTGCCCAGGGAAGTGGTGGAGGCACCATCCCTGGAGGTATTTAAAAGCCGGGCAGACGTGGTGCTGAGGGATGTGGCTTAGTGATGGTTTTTGTCAGAGTCAGGTCGCTGGTTGGACTCAATGATCTGAAAGGTCCCTTCCAACCCAGGCCATTCTCTGATTCTATTGAAATCCAACCACTCCGACCAGGCCAACTCCTGGATTTCTGAGGTTTCAGCAGACTTCACTCAATACCAAATCCACCCTGTGAGCAGCTTCCAGAAGTGGAGTTTTAATCCAGGGCTTCACAAAATGCTGCTGGTGGCCGCTCTTCTACTACAGCGTTCTCCAAAAGCTCTTCCCCAAGACATGGTGGGTCTACCCCAAACGGCTGTGAGACTCAGTAAGACCACAGCCAAAGAAGAGTTATGTATAGCCCTTTAGAAAAGGTTTATAAAGGAAAACTCATAAAATAAATTAGGGGTTCCCATATGTCAAGCATGCAGAAATGACCAATGTTGAATGTCCTTCTGCATAAGAATCTATTAGGCATCAATTTCAATCAAAATAAACATTTTCTCATCCTTTAAAAAGAAGAAAAAAGAAGAATTTTCTTTAACCGTATCAACTAATTGCTCTGAACGCTCCTATTTGCTCTTTCACATCTTCACTTGAGAGATGGGGTCCAATATTGTAACGGGCACAATACAAATGAGCCCTTATTAAAGTTCTCCTACTATCTGACAATCTGCAATTAGGAATTCTTTCTAACCTTTTGAATTTAAAGGAAAACGCTTTTTTAAATTAGATGCATACGCTTTGTTGTAATATATTTCAAAATGAAAGTTATCTCATTTTCTGCATTTTTACCTGTGTCTCTAAATTGCTCTTATTTAAATGTGCCCTTTTTTTTTATTGTAAGATTCAATAATCTATGTCAAATGTGAACTTGCATAAAAAATTATCTGTAATTCTACCTAATGAACCTTCGTACTGATTTCCCATATGATCAAGCTTTGCTAGTTTCCCTTCCAGCCATTTAAAACAAGAGATGCTTCTCATGTTCATCTTTTAACTCGACTGCTTTGTTTTTAACCTCGAGAATACAGCTTCATTTCCGAATACTAAAAAAATAATTTTTCCTTCCCTCATCTGAATTGTTTTCCGTAGCTCAGGTGATAAATATTTGTATTCTGTACTTCAGCTTTAGTGACCTAATTTATGGCAACAGTCTCTGTCTTTCTGTGCCAATTTGAGAGTACGAAGCATAAAAGATGACAAAGCCAGTTTGAAATTTTCTGAAGAGAAAGAATTACAACCCTGAAAGGGAAGGGGGGCGGGGGGAACCCAACAACAAAACAAAACCACCCAAAACCTTAGCTAAAAATAACAGTTACCGTCTACTTATCTGAGTACTCAGTCCCCAGAAATGCCAAGCACAGTCCTGAGTACTATTACAAAATCAGCTGCAGATGAAGCTCATTTGTTGGTTTTGCCCGGAGCAAAGTAGTATTTAATTACTGAACTATGAATCTCCTCCCCAAAGTCATATGCGGCGTGACCCAGGAGACTGGGATTCCGGATGTTACAGCAGAGACGAGTGACGGTATATTCAGGATCATATTTCCAGGGCTATGGCTACAAAACTGCGAACTTCTATGCTCTCTAGAGTTAAAAATACATCTTCCTGGACCGCTATAGGGCATCTTGCAGTGATTTTGTAAATCCTCAGACTGACTAAAGAAATAGAGATATTTGTGTTACCGACACTTTATTCAATGTTCTTTAGGTTCTTAAACCTCTGTTTTTTCCTTGTTACAGCACAACACAAGAAGAAATTATGTGTTTGGGGGAGATTTTCCTCCCTATTTCCTGTATCAGAATAGCAAAAAGGTATTGTGTATTAGTATTTTAAACACCTTTCAACTCTTTGGGGAACAAGCAAAATAGACATTTCTTTCCAGGCACAACAACTTTTCTGCAAGACAGTTACAACCCTGTTGAAATGGAAGTAGTTCTGATCTATCTTCAGGAGCAAATATGTTATTCCTTTAAAACTTAGAAGCCAAACCCAGCTGCTCCAGACATGCACGCGTGTGGCAGTAAAACCACCACCAGAAAGTCCTGCCTCCATTTGGACTACTTCTTGAAAGACATCCTTACCCGATTCCCCACAAGATGCCAAATCCAAACATCCCATCTCGCCCCCCTGAGGGCAGCCAAGGAGAGGGCTTGCAATCACAGAGCTCAAGTTCACCCATGCTGGCAAACTAGGATCAAATGAAAACTGTCCAGAACTAGTAGTTACAAAGTTAAATCACCACCCTCTTTCTACACTTAAATAATTTTCAGAGCACACCAGGAAATACAACGAAATGTCACGAAATTCCCCTTGATCAAACAACTAACGCAGACCAAAGTCATTTTTTGGAAAGGAAGAACCTGTGGCTTGATGGGACGACCCATGGGTTAGACTGTCCTACTCACACACAAGCTGGGCAGATGCCTACAGCAGCAAAACTAGAAACGCGGCATTTCTAAACCCAATTAGAAAGAGATAGCTTCTGATTGATGAGCACAATTAGCACATTTACCTGGGGAAGCAGCAGTATAGGTTTGGCCAGTATGGATTACTTCACAAGATGACCTGCAAAGTCCATCCTCCAGGCTCTGTATGCTAAACATATCTAACTGTAACGGAGAGGGAAGTACCAACAAATAGTTGTCATTACTCCAGGGAGAGGTGTCTGTCCCCCAAAAGGGAACATTTTCTTATTGGAGGGGCCATCACGGGAACAGTGGTAACATCAAGCAAGCCGTAGAGCTTCCATTCTGAGGCCATTAGAAGGATGTACCTTTAGACAGAGTCACAATCCTTCAGTAATACCTAGTTTAAATACATTAAGACTTTTGCAACCAAACCCATAGACCCTGTCTCAAGAAGGCTTTGTGAAATCGTTAAACGGCTTTACTAAGTGCCAAAATAACGGCCTACTAATAATCTCTGGATCTAGACACAGAATAGCAGCAGGTTGGCGGAATCCAGCGCAAGAAAGACAAAAACTGGAAGAAGCATTACCTGCTACGGTGTTTAAAATCCCATGCAATATACTTCTTGGGCGAGCACCCAGTTTTAAGTATGCAACTATACGACTGCTGACCTCCTCTGCGGCATTAAAGCCTTAGCAAAAAATTAATTATGGATGAATGTGGGAGCACACCCATTAATCCTCGCTTGGATCAAACTGTGTAAAAATTTCACAGAAAAAAAAAAATGATTAAGAAGAGCTCTTGAGTTGGTCAAAATGAAACGTATCAAGAGCTTCTGTTGAAACTAAAGTAGGGGAGGGTCAACGTCAAAAAAAATGTCTTCTATTTGCGATCATGCACCCTTGAAAATAAGCACAACTACTGCGGTTCAAGCTTTTTGATCAAGAACGTGTAGAAATTAAACAGTTAAACAAAGTTAAAGATCTCCATACTGTGCTAACTTTCGGCTCTCAGCTGATGTATTCTCATTTTCACTGCTGGAAAACCCACCGAATAACGTGGCCTGTAAGCCTGATCAAGAACATTCCATTTTTTCCAATACATTGTTCCTGATGTTCCCACAGTAGATCATTCAGGGCTCTAAGGGACCATGTCAATTGAATTGAATGATGTGGTCGCCTGCTGGTACATAAATGCAAAGGCAAAGCTGAGGGGGTTTATTTTCAAAACAGGAGACATTGATCCTGTGACGATGTTCCATTACCCTGACTTTATTTCTATTAGAGACAGTGATTACATCTACATCAATCGCTTGAGCTGATGGATATTGGTGCACTAACAGTGACACAGTTTTTCACTACGCTGCCGCCGCCGCTGCCCTGCATACTGATGGTTCACAAAAAAAAAAAAAAAAAAAAAAAATTAATTCCGAGCTTGGACTAATGCTACTTATTTGTCAATGAAAAACTACTAAAGCTTGGACACACTTTCGCAATTATTGAGTTTTCAACTGTCTGTGGTTTGGGGTTTTTTTGGCCTTCTGGAAATCTTATTGTGGAACGGTGATTAGTGACCGTGCAGCCTGGCACGGATTCTGTTTGTTATGATTAAAATATTTATATTGCTACCTGATGGTAATAAAACAGCATATGTAGTTCTTACAAGCATCTGTGGAAAGATCTCTCTGCGCTCCTACAACAGCATCCCTATCTTGACTGGGGATTTTTTCATTCGAGTGTACGGATTCCTCTTCCATTTCCCCGAACCGTCACCCTTTTACAGCTTCTACCGTACTTGCTATCTTTCCCAAGCTGGTGATCCGTCTTGTGGCTTTCAGCTCTTATCTGACATACGATCTGGAGCCTGTGGTCACGCATTCGCCCTGGTTCTCACCTCTTCACCACGCACTGCCTACAAGTAACTGCGCTCCCGAATGCATCTCCCCAGCCGCTTTCGCGAGCGCTGGCTTTATCTGTACTTCCTTCAGTCATTTCTTTTTCCTGTGTTCTTCTTTCCCTTCTTTTCCACTACAACACGTGAGTTGCTAACATTTTGCACAAATAAACTCTTGGTGGTTGAAAAACATTTAATTCATCTTCAACAACGGTGATTTCTATTCCAACGAAGCCCTGTTCTTTTTATTTGTCCTTGTTTGTTTAGCCTTGTGCCCCGAGTCACACCTGAAGGGCCTGCAGGAGAAAGGCCTTTGACTGACTGGCTTCGGTGTATTTACTGCAGTGGGTTCCCTCGGTCTTGATCGGGAAGTTTTTTTAATGCTGCCATAACAACAAATTGAGGTGTTTTGGAGTTGTACCTACGCAGATAACAAAGCAAAGCAGAGACGGGAGTTAGCAGCATCCGAACGAGTGCAGAAACCGGGACAACAGGATACTGCTAGAGCCGGCCAGCATCTTCTCCTGGCACCCCTCTGCCCCATGTCGACGTCTACAACTCAGGTTGGGTGGGCACCTCCTCGCTGAAGTCCATTCCGTACTGTACATCTACATTTTTTCCAAAAACCAAAAGCAGAACAAAATGACCCCAAATCTTCCTCTGTGGTGTGCCCTGGTACTCGCGAGGCTGTCGGTACCCGAGCGACCCTTGCCTACGGGATCCGAGAGCCTTCAGCTGTACTGCAAGGAATTTTGCTAGAGCCCAAGTTTTGAAACACTCATTAGAGGCCCCCCCTGCCTCACGGTTTCAGATTGAGTCTTTTTTGTGAAGTGTCAGGTTTGTATGTTTGGGGTCTGGTTCTTCTTTCCCAGTGAACAACTGAAGACAAACCAGAACCAAACACTGACATTGGGCTGGACACAGGCAGCTACACGAACACGACCTTTTCCAACAAAGGATCCACTCGTTTGCCCTGCCATTGGTGTAGGAGCCTGAAGGCTCTCACCTCAGCTTTTTAAGCACCTACAAAGCTACTATCGAGTGCAGGTTTTATTTTCAGCGTAGAAGTTAACAGAACTACCCCATAAAAAATACTGAAAACAAACAGAGCAAGAGAAGCATTTTCTGCAATGGAAGACCCAGGAGAAAGGGTGCTCTATGAACCCACCTGGACTGAAGAATTTAGAACGCTGAGCACCTTCCTCAACTCCTACATTACTTTAGAAAAAGATCTTGGATTATCAGGCATCGCACATCACTTCTGCAGTGTCGGGGATATAAACACACAGTTTGATTAGGGGAAAAAAAGAGAGACAGTAATGAGGTGCTCCGTTCACAGAGCAGGTGAAGAGGGTTTGATCTATTCCAAACGCAAATAAACCCAGCTTATTTCTCCATTGTTAAACCTAGTCTTATATGCCTTTCCCATGCGAAAATAAGTTTTGAAATTATGTACTCTGGCAGCATCTAGTTTGGGCATAACAAATAGTTTCTCTGAAATTCCTTTGTGAGTGCACGAAAGCTGCCAATTTTTTCCTGAGGCAGAAGCTTTGTTGAATACTAACAGCTCTGAGTCCACTGTTTATGAAAAATGAAGGACGAGGTGTAAAACCCCTGTAAGAAAATACCACAAAGGGGTGGGGGGGAAAAAAAAAAAAA
>VXBH01003218.1:146908-183436 GCA_013400035.1 Rynchops niger
AAAAAAAAAAAAAGAAAAAAACCAACCTAACAACCTCAAAGGACACAGAGAAGATCCTTCAGTTACAATTCATTACAATTTCAAGTCAGGAAAATACAAACTGTTAAGAACGAAGGATATCATCCCCAGCTTCAGTGGCTGTTTATCAAGCACAACTACATCAGCACCTACTACTCACTAAAGAGGAGGCCAGATCGATCTATTTATTTTTTAAATTGGGATGAAGAAAAAGCACACAGTGCCCTTTGTATAGGGAAAACAATTAATTAATTCTACTATGAATGCAGGGTTTTGTTGTGGCTTTTTTTAATTTAAAAAAAAAAAAAATCTGACTACTTCCAACTACTTGGGTCGAGGCCAATATTAGTCATGAGCTGCGGACTGATAGCAAACAGGTAGATTGGTACTTATGAATGTTAATAGTAGAAATACACTGTGCTCTAGACACCTTTTTCTCTAATAACCCAGATACTAAACATGTTGAGAACCTAACTGCAGTCAGACAGCAGAATTTGGTCTTGAAAATATGTGCTAAATAACATTCATCGTATTTAGCGTTCAAAGTTCTCTACAGCAATGAATCGTAACCTAAAGCCTGGAATAAATTAAATGTAAACTGACAAGGTCTTTCCAGCCCCAAGATGTTCACCTAAAAGACTTCAAGGTGTGCAACTCATGATTGACTGCAGCATTATGCGTGAATGTAGAGTTCTACAGAAGGCTTAAGAAAGTTTACCCTCAGATTAAACACTCAACTCTTTCCTTTATCCAAGCATTTTCACGTCCAGCCCTGTTTACTAAAGCCGCCTGAAATAAGCCTGAGGGAATTTGCAGGTAAATAACCATTAGGAGTTCAAGACCTTAAAAAAAAACCAAACCCACCCCAAAACCCACCTTTCACAAAAATAATAGATAACGTGCTTCTCAATGTTAAAAGAAAAAAAAAGACCACCACGTGTATCTACACGAGGTATGTCTACTCCCACGCTCCTCCACTATGCCCACCTTACGAGACTGCTGATCTGCAGAACAAGACTTCCTTTCCTCGTAACCACTCCACCGCTACCACCTTCTTTTGTTCCCAAATAAACCCAAATGCAACAGCAGCATTAAAAAGTGCAAACCGCAGCTCAGAGTCTTTTAAAGTTGTCTTAGAACTGTAGCATTTTTGTTCAAGAATAATCCAGTTGCAGTCTCTGACTTTAAAAGAGCTACCAACGCAAACATGATCAAGTGCAAAAGGGCAGTATGAAACCACCTTCACCTAGGCTGTTGTTTTTTTTTTAATTAAAGATTAATTAGCAGGAAGAAATTATTAAATCAGAGCATTCCTCAGACAAGAGAGATGTACTAATTAAAATGAATTTAACGCTTACAAGTTTATTTTAGAAAAAGGACCACTGAAGTGCATTAGAAACCAACTGTACTTCCTTCAGCACCTCAAGACTTCACTTCAGGTGGACTTTGAAATTAGGTAGCTAAATTTTCCAGAAGCATCTAAGTCACTTAGAAGCCTTATTGGAATTGACTTCTAATAAAGAACAGGATGTGAAGTACTTGCCTTTCCTGGGTACTTCCTAAAACCACACTGACGCGTCTCTCAAAACCCATGAAATAAATTCAGAAACAAACACTGTCTGACAAACGTTATTTTTGGTATTCAAAGAGTCAAAGCTCCTCTTATCTGTTGACTTTAAATCAAGTATTACAGGAAGAGTTTAATATCCAAGATCTTAGCCCTCCTAAGGAGACTGGGCACGGCCATTCATGAACACGAGCGATTGCAGCCGCAGACAGCTCGTGCTGATTCATTTGTCTTAGGCTGGGACACAGCACAGTCAACATACTTGTCCTATTTTCTAGTTACAACCTAACACAACAAAAACATGAGACCAACGTAAAATAGTAATTTCTTCTTTCACTGCCCTATATACCAATCCGCAATACAAATGCAATCTATTAAGAAGTAATAGAGAAATAAATCAACAGCAACGCAAGCAACATCTTGGTAAAGATGTAAAGAGTAAAGAATACGGCTTTACTTTTCCTGAAATAAACCACTGGGCATTCCTCTGCCACCATTCTGTCATTGTTGGTCTCTCAGGGCTGTCATCGCCTCCACCACACGTGGTCTAGGAGGCAGCCAGGCAATAACCAAAGACTGGGAGGCAATGGCCTGACTTGCAGAGCCCATGGCCCAGCTTCCACCATGGGACTGGACGCTCAAATACACAAGAAGTTGAGCTGCAGACACGAGAGCCGTGCCGGGACACGGGTAGCTCTGACACAAACACCTCGCCCCCAGTAACTCCACAACAAGGGCCAGATTGTTTTCCAAGCCTGCAAATATCTTTTTCCTTGATTTATGTAATTTTCAGTTTCTGCTACAGTAACCACCTTCAATGCAGACATTCACTCGACGCATCTCTACATCCTACTCTGTACCACACCGCAAAGTTTGACTGTGTAAATTGTCACAAGCAAAAACTATGCTGTCATGGCCAAATGCCATGCATTTTGGCAGAGAACGTCTCCATCTATATTAGCTATACCCAAATTTCCGTAAGAAATAGTATTGATTTTTCCCTTCAAGTATATACGCTTCATGAAAAACTCACTCATGCCTCCAAAGGTTGTCTAGGCATAAAGTTGGTCCCCGTTCCTGCCTTCAGCATCTGCTTATTTTTTCTCTAAATGAAGGTATATCAAAGGTCTTTTGGCAGAATATTAAGAATAGTGTATCTGCTGAGGTGACATGCCTCTAACACATAGAAAAGACATGCAATAAAGTCATCATCCTTGACCAGATTTTCCATACCCTGCAATATATCTTTTTTTCTTTTTTACTGGGAGCGGTTCCAATGCCTGAATCATCAAGAGCGGTCTTTTCTTCTACAAAACGCCCTGAAAAAATAAAAACAAGCTTCTTTCCTTGTCTGTTGAAAATGGAATATTTTACCTAACTCGAATTATCCTAGACTAAGGACAACTTTGAATGAATGCCAAGTTCTGATACTTCGTGAGTGTTTAAGTCTAGAGGCATATTTGTACTACGTTGAAGGAAAAATTCCCAGGGATCCGATGACCACGCCTGCCATAACGCAGCCCCAGATGGCTCCTACACCTTGTAAAGTCACCTGTATCTGTAGAAACAATTGCATTGTTGAGCTTAAAAGATTAAAGAAGTGTACCAAATGTTCTTCTCGCTAATTTGGCACTGTACAGAGGGTCTGGCTCATACAAGGAACCGGAACACACCTGTAGAGGGACAGGCAATGAGTTCCAAAAAATATATTCAAAGATGGTTTAAAAGAACACTATTTTTGCTTTTCTGTATAGCACACAGGATATATAAGAAAAAAGCTATACCAAAGCAGCCTGTGGTATATAAAGATTTTGTTTTGTGAGGGAAGCATCCTTCAAAAGCTCTATGCAAACACTTGCATGAGTGCCCCTGCCACACATAAAAACCTTAAAATTTAAAACAGTTGGCTTTGTACAGTAGAAGCAGGAGAGTCTACTGAAGAAACACTTATCAAATAGGCTGAAAGTCAGAAAGGATCCAATTAAGATAAAAAGTTCAAACCCAGGACATTTCCTCTTCTTTCTGACTGCTTAGGCCAACATCAGGCGTCTGTTCTCACTAATTTGTGAATTAATCCCCTTTGAAGCAAACTAGTGAGAACCCGGAGACACATCATCTGGCCGACAAGGATCCCCCTCCCTCCATTAGGAAGTGCTATTTTGGATTAAACAGTCTCCTCTACTGGCGCAGTTGGCAACCTGATGATAGCTTTGTGTAGAGAGAACGGTTTTGCTTAGTCAAGTTAAAACATCGGCAGAGATGGGAATAAATCATGTCTTGTAACTGCGGGCTGCTATTACATAGGCAGCTGCACTGAAATGGTCCTCAAACTGTCCCACAAATGACCTCTGTCTTCTGCAGAATTAAGCAATCACACTAACTGCTGCTGCTAGTTCAGATTTAAACAAATTAGACAGGATGGCTTTTCAAAAAAAAGAAACTCCCAATGTCAGGTTATCTTTACCTCAAACACTGGAATAACAGGTTCCACGCCTGAAAAATTCCGCTCACCCACTTCCAGTAATAGGAGCATTATTTGAAAATAAGAGAGAGAGAGAGAGAAGTCCCTGACTTCTCCAGATGACATTATACTTTAATAAGTACTGCACAAATTGCTCACAACATTTTGAAAAATTTTCAGTATTTCTCAGACTCCAAAGAGCTCCCATCATCTTTCTTTTCTTACAATATTTATAAAGCTGTGATGTCTTTACTTTGCGGAATTGCCGTTTAAGATTCTTGAGTGATGCTACTCAAAACTTCACAGTGCCATTTCTCTCGTATCAGTCTGAAAGCCCATTTTCTCCCTCTCCAAGATGAAGAAACTCTAATGTAAGTCTACAGGCATTATTTGTGAGTGCTCAAAATGTCATGTACCTGTAGGGCTGGAAACCACACAGTGTGAATTGTACCACACCCAAGTATTTCGGATAGACCGGTCTAGAACAAGTCCTGTGAGGAGCGGCTGAGGGAGCTGGGGGTGTTCAGCCTGGAGAAGAGGGGGCTGAGGGGAGACCTTCTCGCTCCCTACAGCTCCCTGAAAGGAGGGGGTAGCCGGGGGGGGTCGGTCTCTTCTCCCAAGGAACAGGCGATGGGACAAGAGGGAACGGCCTCAAGTTGCGCCAGGGGAGGGTTAGGATGGGTATTAGGAAAAATTTCTTCACAGAAAAGGTTATCAGGCATTGGAACGGGCTGCCCAGGGCAGTGGTGGAGGCACCATCCCTGGAGGTATTTAAAAGCCGGGCAGACGTGGTGCTGAGGGACGTGGGTTAGTGATGGTTTTTGTCAGAGTCAGGCCGATGGTTGGACTCGATGATCTGAAAGGTCCCTCCCAGCCCAGGCGATTCTCTGATTCTAATGCAATGACAGCAAGGAAAATGGCTTCAGTCTTTACATCAAATTCACTTGCAGCTTCAAATAGCATCCTTTTGCTTCCCTAATTTATCAGCCTCCAGAGTCTTCCCAAGCAAGCTCCCCCCCATCTCCAACACAAAAAGATCTTAAGGTTCTTCAGTTGACTGAAGAATCCCATTAAGAAGTTCTTGTGTACCTCACCTTGTTTTTTAGAAAACAGAAAAAAAAAAAAAAAAAGAGCTTGTGAAAGTATACGTAGATCCAGATCAGTCCAGAAGAATATTTAAACATATTCTAGACCCACTGACTTCAATTGCTTAAGTGATTTGTTGGAGCAGAGCCAGCACAAGAGTTCCCTGCAAGAGCAAGGCCATAAATCACAGTCAGCGATATCCTTCTCTACCTTGTGCGGGTCTCCTTGCAAGATAAAGTTTGTTAAAACAAACTCCCCCTGGCTTTGAGTGCCCTCTCTAGACCTAAAATAGTACACAAATAGAGCTTGCTAAAAACTTCAAGGGATTGTGATGGTTTTTGGTTTGGTTTTTTTTTTTTTTAAAAAAAAGGGAAAAAAAGAAAAGACATCTGCTACACCCACAAGACATTTGTTAAATTACAGCATATATTAAAAATTCTACAGATAAAAATGTGGTATCAGTTATCTGCTGGGGAAGAACAAATACTCAATTGTGCCCTTGCAGAGTACTTCAGCATGGCTGGTGGTAGGCTGGTTCAGGATGAATTTTCCCTTTATTAGAGAAAGTAAGGTAATCTCTGCTGCCTTGTAACTCTAGCCACAGAGAAGAGGTAAGAAAATAAGTTTAAGGAAAGTACGCAAAAATCAAAAGACATTGCACACATGCAGTTGCATACATTTAAAGAAAACAATTGCAAAAGGGTGACTATACATTAAATTTAAGAAGAGGAGACTAGTAACAGCTCACAGTCTGGGTATTTGCCCTCTGAACCACATATTCCTATTTCTCTTTAGGAAGCCAAGACTTCGGTACTTGGACAAAAAAAACATTCTATAATCAAAACATAGTAACTTTTCCCCCATTTTAAAAAAATAATACACTCTAAGGCAATCATGACTCCACGTTTCAAGTAGACAATACAGTTTTTACAAGGTGTTTTGTTAAAAGGTCTATTTATTAGTATTTCCATGCTGAGATTTGGTGTTTTATCATAACAACTATCAGTGAAATGGATATGGATTTACAGGTGAGACAACAGCAGCTCCAAAAGGAGCTGTTAAAGACCATTGACTAAAAGAACACTTAATGTAAAGATTCAGCGGGCTGCAGAACCCGATACCTAACAAATACTGTAAATGCACGTCATTGCAATTACTAATACTAAATCGTACCAAACTTTCACGCCACTTTTATGACGAAAAAAAAAAAAAAGATAAATCATTGAGTGTCCTTACCAGAACTACTCTCTGAAACCCCACAAAATTGAGATGTGGCAGCAGTACAGCCCTTGGTATTACACCACCTGTAACACAAACCATATTATGATAGTTTCTATCAATATTGATTTTAAAGGACGAAAAAAAAAAAGATAAAAGCTATTTTTCTACCAGTCTTTTACTGAAAACATTAAAACAACATTCAGTTTCCTACTGATTACAATATATGCTTAGATAAGAAAATAACCAAACAAAAATTAAAGACCATCTTTTGATTACTTACATGGAATATGGTTTAAAAATTACAGGCACAGTTTCAACTGTCTTCTCACTCTCTTAGTTGAAAACAAAACCCCAGGACTGAACAGAGCATTAGCTTTAATGGAGTTTCTGTTCTTTTGGTTGCTCGTATTGACAAAAGGGAACTTTATGAGAATCCAGATTAAAGTTTACAAATGGCTGAGTATTGACGCGGTAGCTTATTTTAGTGTTAGCTGAAGTATACGACTAAAATGACTCAAAAGTAAGATTAAAAAAATAGGAGACACAAGGCCATGATCAAACCAGCCCGTGTTTTCAAAATTGAGCATTTTGGATCTGAATTTAATACCAACACATTAAAAAGAACATGTTATATGAAAGAATCCCTAAAATACCTTTGTGGAGTAAATTTCCCCAAGCCTTAAACGCTCCCTAGGAGTTCAGAACGTTACGCACCTGGGATCAGAACAATTACCCATCCTACACTTGCATAATACAGTGGATGCTACCACCGATATTCATTACAGATTAAATCATTAGAGAGTAATTTTACGTAAACCAAGGGATTAAAGAGAAAGGTTTGAAGGTAAGAGCGCAGGAACACTGTGTGTGCACTGCAAGAAAAGAGTTCACGTACCCAAAGAATGCTTTTTGAGGCAGGACATGCTTAATAGTAAGCCAGCTAACTCTGCCCTAAATGGAAGAGGATCAGGAAAAGAGCAAACTATTTTCTAAATACTAAACTCCAGCCACAAAGGCTCACCAAATACATTACAAATAACACTGAAACTTCCCAAAGACCTCCTCAAAACAAGGACTAAATCCAAGGAAGGCAACACATGCCTTAAACAGCACGTAGCATTTCAGACTTTCCATCTCAAAAATAATCACTGACCTCTAAGAAACCCTCCGCTATTTAGTCTGTTACTAAGCTGAATAAGACTTGAAAATATTTTTTTTTTTCCTTGTTTTGATTGAGGAACTACAGAATATTTTGGTCAGCGATCATTTTCCGTGTTTAAATTCCCAAGAGATTCAAATAAACGTCTCCTCCCTCCTTCCTGCCGAGCCCGGGGCAGCCGAGGGGGCATCAGGCTCCAACACCATGGGCAGGGCCCTGGGCGAGAGAAAGGGGAATGCGATGAACGCTGATGGCACTACGCTCCTCCATGGATAGGTAAACTCTTTAATTACTTTTTAATTCATATTTAATATTTACATATTAACGGTTCTCCCTTTCGGAGTAAGAAGCTGTAAGTACTATGACCTAGAGGTGTGAGAAGTACATGCTACAAAGCATCGCTTGGAGATCACCAGCTGCCTCATAACAAAAAAGTTAGTTAATACATTACTACATTTCTATGAAAAATACTCCAGTGCTACCACCCTGGATTTGAAAAGCATCTTGGTCCTTCTCTGGAGCAACACTTACCGAGCGCAGCTCACAAGAGAAGTGAAAAGGTCCTGACCCTATATTAATGCAATTTTAATTCTCTCCTGAGCTATTATGTACTGCCTTGATCATTTCTGCAAACCTAATTGTATATATCAACTGTATTGCTAAAATGTAATTTGGAAAAAAAAAAAAAAAAATCAGAAGCAAAGTTTAGAACGCTTATAAAATTTTAACTCCAAGATGACTGATAGCGCAAAAGGTCGTTAAAAGGGGATGCTGATCCTGCTGGCTAAACAAGAGGGAGCCACTAAGTTTCAACACTTAGATGCTTTGAACTTTGTGTGTCTTATGTTTATATTAAGTATTTTTCATTCATTCAAAGTGAACTGTCTCAAGTAAATTACTGATGTTACCCCCCAAAATGATGCCAAACAGGAGAAGGGCCCGGGAGAGCGGCGTACCATCACTCCCTCAGCAGAAGCTGCTTTAAGAGGAATTCCTTTCCTCTCCACAGTTCCCAACAGATCGTACACAAACACACAACGTAGACAGAACACGAGAAATTCAGCATTGCATCAGCCTCCCTGCAACAAGAAGAAAACACATTTACAGGTAACTAATTTGCCATGGGACGGAGAGGGCCGAGGGGCGCAGGGCAAGAATTAAACGTGCGGCCCAACTTGACAGCTCTTTTAAGAATGACTAAGTGCAAAAGTAATTTTTCAGGTGGATCCTAGGAACCAGCTACTTCTGCAGCCACTTGCATCACACAATGTGAACATCAGAGTATCCCCTAAATTGTATTTATCTTGGAAACACTTTTATCCAGTTTCAAATTAATAAATAAGACTAAAAATTATTGCATGTGCTGCAAAGACTTACACATTACATAGAGAGAATATGCTCCCTTTATTATTATTTTTTTTTTTAATATCTAAGTTAGCGACGTGAACAGAATTTGTAGCACATCGGATAAAAGCTTCACATTTAATTACATTCCTACCAAGCGATGTGATGAAATGAAGCACGTCACAGGGTGCTCCCCTACAGCCCCAGGGCAGAATTTCCCATACTCCATCCGCTCTTCACACTTCCATTCTGCAGGAAATGCCGTGGATTGCTCCCTAGTTACATGCTGTGTCTTCTATTTTTCTTTCTTACGAGATGCCTATCTGCACGTATTTCAGAGAATCTAAAAAGAATCAAACTGCAAAGCTACAGTCTCATTAAAGAAAAAAATAAGAGTTGGAAGAGGAGGGGAAGGGCTAAGGAGATTTAGCGGCCTCAGGGAAAGGACAAGAAGAGAAAACACTGCAAAAATGTGGATGATTTTGAGAACCCAACATTTTACATGATGCCAACTGGCAAGCTTAATGACTATATCTGTCACTAAAATGCTCAGACTCCGTAAGAATTTGTGCATCATGGCATGAAATCTTTCCCACTGCAGCTTAAAATATCTACGCATTTAAAAACCACACACAAAAATACACACTACTTCCCCATTTCAAAATTAATTACAGGGCAGGAATTTTATCTCACTACCACCGATGCACGTGATGATGCCACATGTAAAGATACTGCCCTTGTTTTGGCAACAGAAACGGTGAATTTAAAAAGATTCTGTGAAAACGTCACGCTCTTTCTGGAAGTAGCTGGTTCGTACTGGTGAAACTGGAGGATGGGTACCCGAGGAGGCCACCCTGGATTCACCTCGAGCAGCACGGAGCCCTGTTGACCCATTTCACAGGTATTTTCCACAACCTTTTTCATTTTGCTAACTGAAAGAAACACGGGGCAGACTGCACCTTGTACTTCTTGAAATTAAAGGACTAGAGCTGAGCTAACCAAACCAGACTGACTCCATCTCTTAAAATGATAGCTGTGTTTGCAACCCTCCCAAGCTCGTGGGTAGCAATTTTCGTTACAGGTTCTTCTCTTCCATAACTTGAAATTGAAATCCTTACTACTAGTAGATTGGGACTTCTTAAGCCAATGCAATTTTTAAAAAAAATAATCAAAAATGGACTTCTTTTCTTTTTAACAAACAAGCAGCATTTCTTTTTTGAATGACTGTCTAGGGTACTTGCTTGTTTTGATATTAAATCATGTATACTTAGGGAAAAAAGACAAAAAAGTAAATTACGTGCATATAAAAAGTACTGATGTGCAGGGTATAAATTGGATGTGGCCCAACAGAGAGAGAGAAATTACCTGCTTTTAGGAAGTATTGTTTACTGCTGGCTTCCCCACCACCCACCCTGTTCACAGTATTTGCTGCTGTTTTCTTTCTGTACAACTATAGCAAAGGCTGCTACTTAAGGCGATGAAATGCGTGCGTGCGGAAAAAGAATTCAGTATAATCTGACATTAAATAAAAATGTAAGTCTCTCTCTTGAACCTGAAGCAATGCATGAGATGGCAGAGATCTTCAGAGAGCCCACTGCAGGAATAAAACCTTATTTTTAGTCTGGCCTATGAGCGCAGCGTAATTTCTGCCTGCTTCTCCCCCCATTTGTATAAACCCAAATCTTACCGCCGAGATATTTGATCTGCTCGTTACCATTTAGTCCCACTAATCCCTCGATTTCAAAGACCATCCAACCAACAAATGTCACCAGCAGAGAAACTGAAACCCAAGTAATGCGTTAAGGGCTGGTTCATCTACAAAAACAAGATTTACTTTTTCATTTTTTTTTTCCTCTGCAAATGTCCCTTTTTGCCAGAAAAACCCAACTAACAGAAGAGGCAGCTCAGACACAACCAAAGTCTTGGGTTGAAAAATTCACATCGTTCTGCAAAACTTAAGCAAATCTGTTTACTTTTCCAGTAGGACTGCACCGATTGCTAAATATTTTGTCATAATCCAGCAGTTTACACACTGTACAGCCCAACACAGCATCAGAAGGTAAACTGACAATAAAGCGTTTATCACATGCAAAAGTTTAAGATCACAATTCACCCAATTTATGATCCCAAAGTAAACATGATAAAAGTGGCGTTTCCTTGATAATAGCAGACATAATGATTTCGGGAGAAAACAGAAACACTCATCGCAGAGTAAGACTCCAAAACCACGCACAGCCCTAATCCCACCGAAAGGGACTGAATGAGACCACTCGGATACTGAAAAATGTAGGCAGGTAAATTTGAGCATTACAAAACCTTAAAAATCTTTGGGCCATAACCATACTCAAGTAAAAAAAAAAAAAAAGGAAAATTTTATCCCACAAGTTTATAGCCCAGACAACTAACATTTTCCATAAAGCTTCCCCGGCAGATGACAACCAGACACGGATTATAACACTACAGACACACAAAGCTTCAGCGGTGTTGCATCTTCACGTGTAGCTGTACTATTAAACATTACTTGTTAGCAAAACAGTTATTCCACGTTCTGAAAATGAAACTGTGAATTTTAAGGTCATTATCTGTAAAACGCTAATGTTCTGCTTTGACTACCTCAAGGCAACGTTGCAAGTGAACGCGCACCTTTTCTTCTCTCCCTTATTCACTGTCATTTCCATAATTCACCTATTTAACGATTTAAGAAGTCCTGGTGGTGCTCAAAAAGTCTTATATTTGACCAGCTGCTGAGGGCACACCAAGGAAGAAGCAGTATGTACATCCATATGAGCTTTGACGGGGGCATATGTTGAGCAGGTGATTTTTTGAGCTTTATTGGGTTGTGCATTCTTCACATGGGACATGTCTTTGAAACACTAAATTAAAACAACACGGGAGTTAAAGAACTGGACCAAAGTGACCTGCAATTTCCTATTGTCCCACTATGCTTCATGGATGGAAGAAAGGCTTTTTTTTTTTTCTTCCTTTTTTTCCCTTTAGTATTTTGTAGCATACCTCCCAGGAGCCGATGCATATCGCTGTTTTTTCATAGATGGTTTATGTACTGTCTGCCACAGGACACTACTCGTATACATTTCTATAAAGTTACTTGGTCCGACTATTTTGGAAACAAAGCACTGAAATTCCCATTCCTTCTATTTGAGAGATATTCCAGTTCTTTGGCCTGATCACGGTTCAAACTGCTTGGCTTAAAGCCTTTAGGTTTTATATTTATCTTCTCAGTGGAAAAAAAAATAAAATAAAATAAAACACAGGGATGGTTTATAACAAACTGAAGGGCAGAAGCATTTCGTTTTGGAAAGGTTGCCTCCACTAGTGTTGTTTCACGACTGCTGTTGCAAATGCTACAGGCACTACTTTGCATGCTCATTAAAAATGATATCCGGAGCTTGCATCTCTTTTTCCTGAAAAAGCAGCTTTCAAAATGTAAGCCACTCAAAAGCAATGGTTAAAGCTGGTCTAATTCCTCATTGCTGAAAACCCTCAGTTTTACCATTTCGAAATTTAGGAAGTAATTTTACTTTTTTTTCCTTGCCATTTTACACAGAACCTGTAGCAGCTTATCTTATGGCAACCAACGTCATCGCCGTCTCCACTCCCAGAGCAGAAGGCTGCCGGGTACTTCACATGCCTTTGACCGGGGGTTCACCCACACCCCAAATACAGAAAACGAGCGGCCTTCATCTTTTCCTTTACCCCCCTTAACTCAGTGCCACCACGTTCTCCCAGGAGAAGAGCTGAAACACGGCAAGCGACAACAGCCACAGACACTCGGAAATAAGGTCTGGACCCTGAGAAGGGAAGAGACAAACCACCAGGCACTGACCGTGTCTTGCAGGAACCTCGGTTCCTTCCAAGGAAATATCAAGTGGGACTTCTGGGATGGAGCACACACCTCAAACTGGGCTTTCATTTCCTGGGGCATGCATGGAAAAACAGTGGGACTTGGTCCCAAATTGGACCCAAAGCCGGTTATATCATAATTACGTCATATCTAATTAAAGTCCGTATCACTAAACTAGAGACTCGCCAATGTGGATACAAACGTCATCTGGCAGCCGCAGTGGTTCTCAACCCTGCAGCTGGAAGATAGCTCAGGATGTGAAAACATAATGAAGCCACTGAGTAAATAGCCTGATTTCTAGAATTTAGGCAATTTTGCTGTATTTTATAGCAACGTAGTAACACTTTACTAGAGGCAGAGACAGGTTCTTGGATTGCAGAGTTGCAATTCAATAGGTATATGGAGTTACAACACAGATCGCTCTTGCGATCTCTCAGGAGATTCAAGTTAAATTCTTGGCTCAGGTTTGCAGTGAAAATAAACAGACAGCATTAATCTAGTCACCGTTTATGCATAAATTACATTAAAAAACCCCAAACCTTACTATATTAAATGACAGCCCAAAAGACTGTGAACGCATCCATCAGGACTAACAGCAGGGGGGAAAAAAAAAAATAGTGCCTGACAAAGTTTTTAAAGTAGCTCTTGTAGTTTGTGTATCATCTACTTACGGAGACAAAAAAAGAAAATCCTCTTGGGACAGATGGATTCACAAAGTCAACCAAAGGACTCAAACCAGGCTTACCAACACCCGCGGTCCTCCTCTACGGAAAAGCTTTTGACGAGGAAATAAGAGTCTATTTTTCTCCAATTCTGGAAGTATTGCAGCTGTATATTGCTTAATAATTTAGTTTATTAAAGGCAACAACTGTCAAAATCTATACAAACTAATTTGTCGTGCAGCAATTCTACATTATCGGAATCTTGTTATAATCTGACTAATGCACACTATCGCTTTCTAACCGTGCTGATAATTGCTTTCTTGGCTGTACAGGCCTAAAGACAGTAATCCAAAACATCTCCCAATTACACTGAAAAATACGCACGTTTGCGGAAAGTTGCATTACTTAATTCTCAGACTTGATGGGCCTTTAATAATATGAGATTAAAAAACGTTTGCAAAAGAACACTGATTTTTGGTGCTCTTCAGCAAGTTACATATTTTGTGTAGGAAAACCCCTACACACGTGTAAACACCAAAGAAGCGCGTATCGAGATACTTATGGAACACGAGACAGGCTCAAGGAAAAAAGGTGAAAAAATAAAAACTCATTTAGACGGAAGAACATATTCCAAGTCTATACATCGAAACCAACAAGAAACTCAGTTATTAAAAAGTCTTGTACCTCAACACCTATGTAGATGTGACAGTTATTCATGAATTTAACTTGTTTACTTCCAACAGAGGGAACCGTCTCTTGCCCTTGCCTTCAACCCTTCGGGGGCGTTGGTAGCTCCTCGGATTTGTTGGTAAATCGGCAGCAGTTCAAGACACGAGAACTTTGCACAGGCATCATTGCTTCATATTCCCAGAGCACGCTATTTGACAGACGCTTTCCCTGCAGTACCAGGACTGGCATACAGGTAATTTTTAAGATGCTTTAAGTGTTGTGACCTGCTATTTTAGTACTTTGACAAATACAGTTGACTATTTTTGATAGAAAAGATTAGCACGTAAATATTACAAGGACAAGCAGGATTGCCCGGATGCAGATACACTTCTTAGCAGAGGAGAAAACACTGACGTTGCCACTTGAAATGCAAGACCGTTTTTTGTAAACTTTTAACCTAGTTGAGATTTTCTTTTAAACTACTACAGAATCTTAAAATTTGCCTATAAATGTTGTCAGATGAAGTGTACACCTTGTGGCGGATTCTCATGATTACAGTGAAACCAACAGGATTACGTTACAAACGGGACAATATGAAATAAGCACATGCATAGATACGGTATTTCCCAAGTCATGTGGAACTGAAAAGAGAACCAAGTACATTCATGCTAAGAGAGTCAAAAAAAAAAAAATATACAGGGACGAAAAGTGCAAAACAAACCACCGACAGTCACTCCCAACACGTTTCAAACCACCTGTGAAGCAAGAAATGCCAGGCTTCAAGTGTCCTGCAGAGTTTAAACGTGGGCCTCACCATCTGCCTTCACCTACAGCTCTCATCACGGGAGCAGGTGGGTGCTGTGGTGGCGCCAGCTCTTCCTCAGACCACTGGGAACTGGGCAAACCCTTCCAGCTGCGTTTTAGCAATGGAGAATAACTGAACCGTAGGTGCTTCTTGAAACGGCCTGGATCCCGAGCGATGCCTGGAACACCCGTCTCCCCAGCTATCTCTACCAGTAACAGCTCGCTCCATCAGTGACAGAAGTTGTTTGGGGTTGGTTCCCTGCCCAGAGCTCTACTGTGCACAGTAAAGAACAGAAGAGCTGGGGTGGGGGGGGAATAAAACCACCTTAAAATTGAAATCTTTGGCTATCTGCAAGAAAATGGAAGCAAGAAGCTTGCTGCAGAGAGTCTGTCCGTCCTTAACGGTTTCTTTCAGAAGCGTGAGGCTGTGCATTGCGCTGAAACACACGCAGAGACACAGCTTTGGGGAGACCGGCAGGAGATAAAATACAAAGAGCTCATCACCTTTGGAAGGACCCCGGCAGTCGCCAGGAGGGCTCTGAAAGCTCCGAGCCCTGCGCTATGATTCCTTTAGCGTCAATAGCCGTGCCTGTAGCAGCCTACCCTCCAAAGCACAGCGTATTAAAAGGCAGAAAAGTACATCTGCTTCGTGTTAGACACTTGGCACCAGTATGGGCTTTTCCTCACACTTGCAACCAACGCCAAGACCTTAATGCAGCAGATGCAGCGTGTGGTGGAAGGTACCGCTGATGCTTCCACTGACAGGTGAGTTTCACAGGTAACAGCCAGCTGGGTTTTAATCCAGCGACAGCAAACGCTTTCTAGGACACAGCTAAAACCTCCGAGGACAGCCAGCTAAAAGAGTAATATAAACTCTATAGATGGTGGGGGAACAATTTTTGTTCCCTATGAGTGAAGCACTCACAGCGAAGTTACGCGCACAAGAGGGAGGAGATGCAAAGAAGACACACCGAAGTCCGCAGCCAGCAGTCACAGCCTGCGGTATCGCAGCATTGTGCTGTCAAGTTTAGTGGAATGCATTTAAAAATGTCTGGATAGGCGACAAAACAGATCAAAAAAATACCAAGCACATGCAAAGTATAATGCCTCTCTCACACACCATATTTTTATTATAAATTCATGTAAGAATTCATTAAAAGCGCAAGTATCAGATACACTTGTTAATTTACAGATGAGTGGAAATGGGAGAAAGAAGGCAGGAGGAAAGGTGAAAAGGCAGAAGAGGTACAATCCTACGTGGGATTTTTTTCTCATCAGAGCAAACCAGAACGTAAGATCTGTTTGGTACAGTAACATCTGTGCTATTAGAAGTGACGGGCACTTCAATGCATGTTTTACTCTGATCCCAAAGGATCAAGCTTCTTGTGAGATGCCCCTTCTTATTTCATTCCTCTTCAGCTTGTCTATGAGCTACCCTCTTCCAACGGAGACCTAAAACCTGCCCTATGTTTTACTCTACATGCAGGAAAACATATAGTACTGATGCTGATTTAGGACTCACAAATGAAGGTGCCATGTGGGCAACGCATCATTGGCTTTTCACTTAGGCCTTGGTTCAAGAGGGAGGTTTGTCTTAAAATAGCTGAAGTGCCATTACTTTGAAATCACCATCCTCAGAAAGTGGTTTTGAGAATTACGCCCAACTTCGCTGTCAAGCTTTTGATTGCGAAGGCGCATCAGCATGAATGTTACTGGAGCAAAAGTTTCAGAATTAAACATATATGCAAAGGAGGATACACAGCACAGATGAATAATATATGCCTATAAATAAGCAGAAAAATAGACTTAAAATATCCACAATAACTATTAATTAGTTATTAATATTAGATCTCTGGTCTATTTCCCTTCAAATTAGCAATTAGCCACCCACTAGCAAAATGTCAATTGCTAAACAAGAGACTATATTTATAGTACAACCTACTTTGAGTTTTGAGATACGTCAGCCACTTCTATATTACAATACCCCTATTGTGTGCCTTCTCAAATGAACACCTAACTTTCATTATAGGCAACTATACCTACAAAAGTCACGTTAGATTTTAATAGCCTTTATTACATCACAGAAGCTGGTGCAAGCATTTTTCCATACAGAAGCCTATACAGAGAGAAAGAAAAAAAAAAAATAGCGTTAAGAGATTCATCGGTGTGAAGTTGGGTTAGACACTGGCACAGATGTGTCTTCAAAGGTTCTGTGCAGAAGCGATGCTGGAGGAGTGAGCGTCCAGGAGATGGTAACAGGAAATTCTTGGATCTGATTTTATTATTTCCCATCCAGAGACTACCTTTGATTGCTAGTACTACAAGCACTGCACGGTGAAATGCAATACGACATCGTACCTCATCTTTAGACTGCAGTCATATGGAAGAGTCATAAAGAAAGGGGAAACAACGTCTCTAAGAATATATCTTAGCAATCAGGAAGGTGTATACACCTGCATGAGATACCCTGCACAAAACCACACTGGGTCCACACCAAATCCCCTGGCTACCTACTGAAATGCAGAGTTTCCTCTATGGCCTCCCCGGCTTCTCTCCTACCATGGAAAAAGCGTGTACAATCAGTGTGGGATGCCTCTCCTCTGCAGCTTTTGCAAATGATGCAATTCAGGACTTCTCTGGCCAAACTAGACCATGTTGGGGAATGTGGTCTCGTGGGAGGTGTCCCTGCCCAAGCCAGGGGGGCTTGGAACTAGATCTTTAAGGTCCTTTCCAACCCAAACCTTTCTACGACTCTGTGATTTCCGAGGTCAAAAGTCACCGCGCTAAGTTCCATTTTTAAAGAACACGGCTTATTCCACTGAGTTTTCTTCTGCTTTGTGTTACGTGATTTGCCTGGAACACAGTTCTCCTCCTTTTCTCTCTCCAGATGCCTGACACTATCTGCAGAAAAGGCAGAAAAAAGAGCATCCTGCAGAGGTTGCCTGAAGATGGAGAGCTGGCAGGAGAAACCCTGGCAATACTACACACTAAATCGCCCCAGCCTTCTGCTGAGAGAGGAGGGGGACTCATTGTTTCGGGTATGTCTGCCGTAGAGAGGAAACAAAAATAGAGAAAGAATTACACAAACAGTTCTCTAAACAAACTTGAGACTAAGGAACACCATCTCCTCAACAAGAGGGGACCTGTGCTCACGTTTTGGTGGATAATAGTCTATTTTATGGTTTTATAGCACATTAATTTGGAATACTCAGAAATGTCTGAAAGACAGACTTGAAGCGAAACACTAACCATTGCTGCTCATCTTTCCCCTTGATACAAAATCACATCACTTTCCACCAGCTTGCAGGAGCACGCTCCTCCTAATAATGCCTTTTCCAGAGCTTTCTTCTACAGCCTAGCTCTTTTATTCTTGTAAAAAATAAAAAAAATCCCCCTCCCAGCCTCAAGATTTGCACAAAACCAGGGGCCCTGTGCCAGCTGTTTAATTTCTTATGTATTTATGCATACCAAAGTATTTGTATGAAGAAATCAATTGTAGCTGCAACTAATTTTGCACGTTGCCCATTCACCTTTAAATCCATGGGGAGCAAAGAAAATCCTGAATTATTAAGATCAGCATTTGCTAGCTGGGAACACGACTCTCTATGTTTTTTCCATTTCCTAAATTTTGCTTTTATGTTGAAATTCACTTTAACACTATACCTATTAAAAGCTAGAGAAGTCAAAATTGAGAAAACAAGAGCTGCAAGGAGAAACAAAATACGAAGCCAGCTGGGATCCAAAGCCACTTTCATCACATGGGATATTTTTATATCCATTGTACATTTTGTTTTTTTCTAATAACTGTCACACACGTAAGCAGGAAAGCTGCGAGGTACTTTAAAAGGACATAAGAAAGAAAAGAGGAACACAGCCCCATCCATCCCTTGCTGGGCTTTTCCTTTATATATGCTGAAAATATTTCAACCTCAAGGAGATCATTTAAAACCTTTCAGGATTAGGGTGGGCTTTACCAGCTCAGGGAATTTCATTCAAACGTTAATGGCTGTGGGGATCCCACACGTCTTATAGCTGTGAATAAAACCTGGAGCCCAGCTATCAATAAGCAACTTCGCCTCTGTCGCCGGAACACCGCACACGTCTCCTGCCTTATATCAAACCTGCACCAAATCAAGTCCTAGCTCATATCTTCTGATTGTTCTCCGATTCCAAATCAGTTTACCGCAACAGCTTATCTTAAAACATGCAAACACTACCAGCAGAAGGAAAAGATTATATTAATTTAAAAATTATTTTTAGTTACACTTATCCTAGGCAAAGCTGGCATTAGAGGGAAGGATATTTGACATGATTTTTACGGTTTAATTACTCTTAATAGAAATAGGGATAGAATTTAGAGGTTTGGGTATGTCCTGGAGATGACGGCAAGTGGTTTTCTGGGAAGTCCTGGCTCATACAGACCACTCAAAAAAACCCGCAACAAAAACTTCTTCAAACCACAGACAAAGAAAAAGCAAGTAACTGACAATTAACCCCTGTTGCTGATGGCTGAACACCCACTTCTCTAAGTACTGTATCTTCAGACGATTATTTCATATCCCACGGGTTCCCGGCCACTGCTGAGGGCTGCTTTCCACCAGAGAAACCACAGGCTTCACCGTCAGTCCGGGTGGTAAGAGGGTTCCCCCTCAAAGATGCCAGGGAAGCTGCATTTCCACTGACTTTACCCAAGTTAATTCAGTTAACATATTAACGGAATTGAAAATTATAACTGAATACTCTTACATACCCACGGAAACAATAAATCCTTTGCCATCATATCCTCCACCTGACCTGCAGTTAAGAAGAGAGCCAAACGCGATGACCCTGTGCACTACAGCAAGAAAAGCAGACACGGTTATCCGCTATGGATAAAGATGAAGATAAAAGCACGATTCAGGCAATGGAAGGTCAGAGGCAGAAGAATGAGGTACCACTGTCAAGCGATCACGGACTTTAACTTCAGCTCCTAAATCTCCTAGGCTTTTACAAATGTTAGGCAAAATATATCAAAAACGTTATTTTCTGCCTCAGGTGAAGCAAACTTGTCCATCTATTCCGAATAGCAACACCCAGATGAGGAAGAGGTTCACTGTAGATATGCCACAACTTGTATTATTGGAAAAAAAACCAACAAACAACCAAACAACCCCGAACCATAGTCCATTTTGTCATGAAGATAACTGAGAGCACTTTCAAGTAATTAAAGGTTTGTAGGGCTTTCTAGAGCTATTGTACTTTACATTTATACAGACCTGCTATATTTTTTATACATCTATAATAAGCTATTATTTTTATAAGATAATAGCAGATCCATTTTTGTTCCCTTTCATACTGAGAAGCAAACTCTTTAAGCGCTAACTACCCCTGGCAACGCAATCAAAACCCAACCCAATTTCTGGACGCAAAGGCACGGCGTTTTTCACAGCACAGCCATAGGTAACCAAGTTCAGCCCTATTTACCCTGCCCCTCAATTCCCTTCCTAACACTGAAATCTGGGGGATGGGGGGGGGAGAAAAAAAATACAAGGCTATGACAAATGAGTGCCTGGGAGGAGAATGGGCAGGGACGCGCGCAGGGGAGGGGGTGGCAGCCCACCCAGGTGGGCTCCGATGGCTTGTGGAGAAGGAAAAGGTGAAGGAGCAGATGTGCAGGGTTTGCATCACCTCTCGGCACTGCAAAGCAGGCACGGTGAATTAAAAGGCTGCAAGGCCAGGATTAGCTAAAACGAGAAAACCTCTGCTAATCATCATCTTTACTATCTGCGTGTGAATCACACTGCGCATCGATACCAACCCTCGTAAGAACTCTGATGTGGTCAGACGCACTTGGATAACGTGTACAAAAAGATCTGCCAAACACACACGCACAATTAAAAAGCAACACAAGATGGGGATTTCACCCGTTTCACTCAAGTTCCTTCTGTTCTATTCCAGGCAACTCTCTTTTCGTTCAAGGAACCTTCGCAACAATTAAAACCAGCCATTACGAACATTGTTATTACCACTATTTATTTGAATAACAGCGGCATCCAAAAGACCCTTTTTCAAGATGGGGGCCCCATTGTGCTAACGTTGCATAAACATGTAAAGCTTCATTCCTGAGCCGAAGAGATTGTAATCTAACCAGATGAGGTTGATAAACAACATAAAAGCAAAGTGTCAACAATAAAAAAAAAAAAAAAGAAAAAAAAGAAAAAAGAAGAAAAAAAATCTCCTGTGCAGGACTTTTGTTGTTTTGTTTTAATGTATTTTCCTTAGACCATCTGCTACTTTTTCTTACCGAACCAAGGTCCTCCAGACAGTCTGCATTCACTGCTGCTGCTGAGTCTGTCCTCCTAGCACATCCCATAATAAATACATAAATAAATAAATAAAACCTCCTCTTCTGTGGGAGGCAAAAAACACGGAAGAGACTTCAAAGATAATGAAAGTGCCGAGCTGTAACACGGCTTTTTTAGCCATTCCTGAAAGTGCTGGCTGTTTCTGAGTTAGGATAAGCACAATGTTGAATATTGCGCCTTTATCTAAATTCAGTCATTTCGCTGGTCAGTGAAATTAAATATTTGTAGTACTGAACACGGATTAAATGCTAGCCCTTGGTTTATGTGCAAAAAAACCAAGATAAAGAGCTATATAACAAGTCTATTCTGTGTTTGGAAAAACCAACCTGTATACAGCTCCTCGCAGTGCGAGAATGCAGTTTCTCTTTATTTTCTAACCATACACCAAACAGCCTCCTACGCATAAATCCTTGCTCGGCCCCACTGAAGGCAGCAGAAATAGGGGTACTGAGATAGATCGGAACCTCGCAAGGTGGGAAGTGTTCTGAGGAAAGGAGGAAGCATCACGGGAACAGGCACTTTTGTGTCCTTGGCTCCGGCTGTCGGGCTGCGCTAGGAAATGCCTTATTAAATACCTGAAGCTCTAGGAATTTGCAGCCATTATCCTAGTGCGAGGCAAAACGATACACAGGCACTTCTGCCTGCCTTGGATGCTTTCTACGTTCAGTAAATATCTAGTAGATTTAAGGTTCCCCAAAACAAATGATTTTTCTAGGCGTTACGAAAAAACTCCATAGGGCTCGCCTCGAGTTGGTTAGATGTGATAAATAGATGCTTGTCCTACAGCGAAGTCAACGCTTTACAGATCCTCCAGTCACTTAGCACAGGAGAAAGGAAGCAAAAACGCTTCTTCTAAATGCTCCATTTTGGAGGATTTTTTTGGCACTCACCTATTACTACGGAAACCATCTCCCTCCCCCTTCCAGGATATTCCTGACTTTTTGACAGCAGTGCTTTTTTCATTTAACATGCGATGTCTATCACGAAATTCTTCTAGGAATACATAGCAAGTCAGGGAATGCTTTACCCATTGACAAGTCCACTATATTTAAGGATTATAAGTATTCCTTATATAGAATAGACAGCAAGTCAGGGAATGCCTTACCTATTGACAAATCCACTATGTTTCAGGAATACAAGTATTCCCCCCACCCGTTTCTTCAACCGAACTTCCTAATTACAGCACTCTTATCACAGGATTTCGGCAGAGGCTCTGTAGAGCACACTGGGAGTTTAAAGTCAAGATAGCCACAAAATTGCTCTTCAAATACCCTAAACCCACGCACGCGTTAATGCCCTACTATTGTTTCTCAACCCTGACCGAGTGTGCAGCAAGTTGGTTGTGCAAAGGAGCCACCACCTTATCTGCCAAATTGTCCAAAGTGATACTCGGCTGCCACAAACCATCCAAGGAAGGGCTACGAACACCTCTCACCGGGCAACCACGTCTCATCCCCTTCTCTTCCCAAACAGGCCCTTTTAGTTGTCTTCTAGGCAATTTTCATGGGTGTAGCCAGAGGAGATACGTGAGGCAGGGCTAAATTTCTTTTTTTGGTGTTGTTTGTTTGGTTTTTGGTTTTTTTGTTTTGTTTTGTTGGGGTGTGGTGTTTTTTTTTTTTTTTTTCATATAGCTACCCTGACATGCATTCATCTTCCAATGGAAGATTCCCAGAGAGGTACCGCTGTTGGAAACGCAAACGACACGCTGCCAGGCAAGAGAATAAGGAAGCAAAATGTGTTTTTCTCCGACCCGGATCTCCTCCTGGGATCTCCAAGCTCCTTTCCCTACATAGCACTGAGCCGACAAACCACTGCGGATTTTCCGGCAGATGAGTTATAAATCACAAAAATATGCGGAACAATTAACTTTGCTCAAGCTGCAATGCTGCTTCTTCAAAAGCAAGCACTGGGGTTCCTAACTGATGAGTCTTGCATAGTTGAGATCTTTTTAAGTAGATGTCACCCGCCGCAGCTGTAACTTGGCACTTCCAGCAATTCTCCGCTCGAGCTTTGCCTTTGCTGATGTTTCTCCACTCGTGCCTCATGCAAAAATTTCCAGATCCATCTTGGAGTAACAACAAAACCTTACAGACCCCAAAACTGAGTGTTTTTTCCATAGATTTACTATCCAGAGATGCTGCAAGTTCTCCTCGAAAGGCTTTAGAATTTACATGTGTAACGCTCCTTTTCAAGCATAAATTCAAAGACATTTACGTAACAGATTAAACTGTTTTTCAAGTCAGACAAAAAAAACGAGTCCAAGACCTGTTACGTGCTTCTGAATTTGCTGAGCCGTAATGTTCATATTCATTATGTTGTTTTCTCCCAGGCGGCAGTTTCTGTCCCATGTTCCTAACAGAAGGGCATGATTTACTTTCTCTACGTGTCAAATTTGCTAATCTGGCAAAAACGGAACACGGCTGAAAGATCGCTGACGTTCTCTCCAGGTTACACAAAATTAATCTCTCCCCTTTCAAAGGCAAAACCTGGTATTCCACAAACTGTGGTGTGGTTAGGTAGACCACCAGGCTCCCTCCTTGAGCCCGGTCTGTATTAACAAGTGTCCACCTCAAAACCAGCACATCTGGTTTGCCTCCCATTATAGCATGAGAAGATTATCCCAAAATCTTACTTCCCTGAGATGGATGAGATCTGTTTTCTAAATCACAGCCTGAATATAGTCCTTGCCAAAATATACGCATTTCTTCTTGTCCCAGTGCTGTCTTCAGTCTCACACAGAATAGCTGTACTTCAAGTCTTTATCAATACCACACAACCCCCGTGTATTTAGAGAGACCAACTCTGTCCCCTCTCAGACTTCACTTTACTGGGATAAACCAACCAACCTTACAGCGTTCTCTTCCGAGACGGACTCAGCTCTTCCCCCACCATTTCCATAGTCCTCTTCTGCACCTGCTCCACTCTACGCTCATCCTTCTTGAACGTGGTCTGCACCAGAGTAGTTCAGCGGTGCTGCCTTCCGCATGAGCAGCACTAACACTTCCCTATTTCTACTGTCTTCACCTCACAGATTTCAGGACTATATTTTTCAGAGCTGCAGGGTACTAGTGAAAAAATATCCTTTGATTTTACAGGCTAATAGACTCACATCTTTCCGTCCCTTTGTTATTTTCAAGAGATGAGCACCCAGGTTAGGGCAAAATTCACATCTACCCAGACGTGCACAACCATGCATTTGCACTGTGAAACTTCAGTCTGCTTTTTCCACTCAAGTCCTAAGGACGACCCAGCTCCTCCTGTAGGATACCCCGTTCCTCGTCTATATTGACAGCATCTCCCAACTTTATGTCACTGGCAAATTTTGTTGCACACTCCTACTTTTGGTGCCAAGTTCATTAGTGAATACATTAAGGATCAGTTCTTAAGACAAAATCTTCCTTTAGGCACGGCACATCCCCTGTGGGCACAAAATGACATGACCTCCCTTTAACGCTCTCCTTATTCACCTCACAATTCTTCTACAACATCTCAGCAGTATGGTAACGAATCATTTCCTACGTATTGCTGGAGCAATACCACAGTCTAGACAGATCAACTTATTCTTTTGTCTAAAACCCAAAACGCACAGCTCTATGAAAGAAAGACAACACATATCCCACTGCAGGAGTCCCTGAAGCCCAGATGCATAAGTGTTGTCTATTTTGATTATAAATACACACACAAAATGCAGAGTAGCAACCTTTCCTCAGTTCCTCCCCAATGCAAAGCCAGAGCTCCCATGAACTCCAGACATGGGGATCGCAGTTACGTTAAGCCACGTAACACTCCTTCTTCTTCCAAACATGCTACCACGCATGTCCGACTGCAGAGGAACAAAAAGCAGTCCAATGAAGATGAGAAGCAGTGACAGTCCCAGGGCTATTGCCAACCTCAATGGTGTCATCCCTGCAGCTGCCATGGCACCGTCATAATGCATGACAAAAATCAGTAGTTTATTTAGTTTGGGTTAGGAGAAAGAGGAAATTTAATTGAAATACATGGACCACCATAGAGACAACCAGAGCACGGGTGACTTCAAACCCATAAAATAGCTTGTTCCTGTAGGCTACGAGGAGGTAAACCTGCTGAGAAGCTTCAGTCAGCTCCGGCAAAGAGAACGGTGGAAAAAAACTGGAAGGGTCAATGAAAGCGACTTTGCTTCACAAGAGCCCATTCACAACGGCTTCCAGCTTCAGGCAAAAACCAGGACACGCAAGAGTCTGCCCGCTGATGGCGGTGGACTTTCAACCGGGTATCTAGTGAACTACAACAGCATAGGAGATGTCTAAGTAATAACCAAAATTGATCGGCTCAGCACAAAAAGGATTTGGGGTTTAGAAAAAGTTAAATTATAAAAGAAAGTGAGAATTAGGCTAGTGGAAAGGTATGCCAACAATCTGTTCTAAGCCGCATTTGCGTTCACAAACTCAGACGCAAAGTAGTCACTTGCTTATCGTAAAAAGCGTGAACTCTGCAGGAGAAAAGGCAGTAATGACCTTGCCTAGAGAGCAGCACATCACCTCAGGGGTGCCCACGGTAGGAATAATAACTCGTACAGTATCTTCTTTTTAGAGGGAAACCCAGCATCTCTAAGGCTGTTTCCATTTGCAATTTAGGTAATTAACAGTCGCCGCCTCACAGTGTTTCCCTAGGATCAAATACCCTTACCCACTCCTCGGGTTTCCTCCTGTTTCCCAGATGGTCAGTCTCCAGAAAACACCTCCTGCGCCTCAGCCACTTCTGGGTTAAATCCATTTTGATGGCTCATTAGTAGAATAATTTATCAACTGTTGCAAGAATAGCTGTCGTAAATTTGTTTTCTATGTAAATCAGGTTCCATGCAACTAGGATGGAATCCCAGCCTTTTCAAATGCATTTTAATGTGAAATGCTGACATCAAGTCTTAAGTTCATTTGATTATTTTTTTCCGTTTATGTTATTAGTAATCAGTTTTTCTGGCACTCTTTTTTGTTCCAGTTCAATCACTCAGTTGAATTGCTTGAACTCCTGGTGAACTGCACCAAAAAAAGGAATATAAACTAATGCCTCATTTGATCTTGTGACCATAAAACTTGTGTTTTCATTCCCTCTTTAACCTTTGACCATCTATTTTTCCCCTTAATTTGTGCGTTATGTACCTGATAGTTTTAAATTTGTTTCTTTTATTCATGAAAAAAGAATCCGCTCTGACAGCTGATCTGCCCTCTATTCATTTTAACCATCGCTGACTTTATTCTAGATTCTCATTAATAAGCACGCACGTAAAATCACTTCTTCATAGTCCATCATACGTGCATGTTATTAGACTTAGTGCATTCTCTCCCCCAGAAGAGCACGGCTGTTTTCATAAAAAGTGGCAACCAGGCTAATAAAGAAGCTCACAAAAGAGTGAAATGGGTGATTTCATAAAAGCTCATTATTGCTTTAATAAAGTCCTCTCCTTTTCATATTGCTAGGATGGACTTGAAAATTTATGCCACAGGGTTTATCTTTTTTTTTTTTAAAATAGATGACAAACACCTGAACACACGATAAACAATAAAATATTTTTAAAATGCACACAGACTATAATAAAATACTGTCCACCTACAGCCAAAAGAAATTAAATGAAAGGGGGTAATTTCATGAATATCATTAGTGAGGACAAATATTCCAACTATGGCTCACATTTGACGTCAATACCCTCCACTTATGCGAATATTAAATTCATGGATGTTGATTCTACATCTGTATGTCAAATATCAACCCCTGGAGGACTCAGATCCCTTGTCTTTAACAGATTTTTATGTATGTTCATTAAATCACAGTAAGAACACCACACGTGACCTTCACTTCTGAATACGGGTGCACTAAGCCAGTGACTGCAGTCTTTATTTTTATTTATTTGGCGAACTAGAGAATTGGGATGTAAGTACAGGCTTTTAGATCTGGCATCCGTGTTGACAGCCACGCGGACGCAGGTTTCCCTGGCCTTTGGCAGCCAGGAGGTCTCAGTTTCCCCCAAGCAAATAAAAATCGGTATATTCAGTATCCTTCCCCCCCCCGACTTCCTGTTGTTCTGCAGCAACATGCGTTATCTCCCAGCATCAACACCACCGAAACTAAGGGTAGCTTTTACTTTTGTTGACCTGAACCAGCATCAACTTTCTGTTGACAACAAGGAAACCAGGATCAAGACCTGGTTGTGGAAGTGACACATTAACATGATCTGCTGTGAAATAAGCCCTGCTCTTCGGCGGAAGGTAACACTCACGTGTTTTAGACACAAATGAGCCTGTCCTTCGGCTTTCTCTGCAGCATCCTACTTCACGTACACTTTTTTTTTTTTAACTATTCAAACTTAGTCACTGTCCAGAACATTTAACGCCGTATTTCTAATTCTTTCATGTAATAGAGCAGGGAAAGGGTCATTTCAGGTTACACAACTTTACCACGGGCATATGGCAGTGAACCCACAGCAGAAATATAAAATCTCCCTCTCCTCTGAAGCAGATGGCATGCTGATCAAGTAAGATATAATCTAATGCTAGCTGCACCGCCGTTGCTGCTATTAACTACAGAACTAAAACCAGTATAAAGTGGTAAAGACAGAAAAACCCAAGGCAGAGGAGGTGAAGGAGGAGGAAGAGGACAAGAAAAAAAAAAAACAAACAAACCACAGAGTAAAAAAGCTGTAACCTAAGACAACCTATTGCAGCAGAAACAGCCTCTTTTCAGGTACGTTTAAGATTTAAACCATGGGAATGATGACAGACAAGGAACAGTCCTCATCCTGCTTTGGAGGACGCTTCCCCAGTTTGAGATCCTGGGCCCATTCCCTTTGGCGCTGGGCACCTGCCAGGGGCTACATATCTCGGCTGCTTAGATAATTACGTATTTATGATTCTGCCGAGAATTCTGAGTCAACGCTTATTTCTGAACTGTAAAACGCTTGGAGAATCAGCAGAGAAAGTTCTCTGGCAAATGCTGCTTCAAAATAGAGCCACCACCACTTAAAATTTTTAAGGATGGCAGTTTCCCTTTCAGTTGATTCATTCAGTAGTGAACTTTGACTAATGGTAGAAAAGGGAGCAAGGGACGTTATCCTTCTGAATCAGAAAGGGATCTTACTAGTGTGTTTAACTTGCTTTCTGTAAAAAAAGACCCAGAAAATTAAAAAACCCTGCCAAAAATGGATCGGAATGCAGTAGTACACAAAATTTTTAATGCTCAGTATGCACCCTACCACACCACAGGTTTTCGTCTGTATCATTATTAGCACTTCCTCTGCAACACATATACCACTAGATCAGCTAATTCACGCTGATCCAATAAATAGAGTTTATGGATGAACACTCTGAAATAGCATTGTTCAGCTGTAACAAATTATCGGACAAAATACATTGCACTTCACCTTCCTTCATTGATAATGGCACCCATTGATTTTAGAAGGAGCAGAACAGTCCCAAAGTTCACGTTGTCACTTAGTTCAGACTATTTCAGAAACTGCTAGACATGCATCTATGCTTTTTTTCCTTTTAAAGCTGTACTCCATAAACTGTACAACCAACAGCCTCAACAATAAATTTCATGAGCGCTTTTAGGCCCTACCATTGAAAACACTTTCAAGCTTGGTTAGCTTTATGCATGCGAGTCTTCCTTATTTATATCACAAAAGAACTATCCCTACACTTGAAGATACATGCATGCACATACGTATGTACTTGAAGAATAAGGGTGTTAGTCTCGCAGGGTTATTTATTTTGAAGCTACTATTCATGTCGCTTGCAGCCAACATCTGAAGTGCTGCCAAGTTCCATAAACTCTTGAAAGCAGGGGTCCCTGTTCTCATTGTAATGGAAACCAACCTTCAGCTCCACCATCTCTCAAAGGTCTGCTCACCTGCAGGTAGCCTTTTGTACATACTTAATAGTTGTAAGATGACATTCGGCTCCTGTTGAAACCAAGTCAATTTTGCAATTCCCGTGCAAACCCTGGAGCTAGCGGCACGGACCTCCTGCTGTCCTTGGCAGGCGCTGGCAGAGGCTCCTGCCGGTTCCCCACCAAACCCAGCTCCTCCAGTTCTGGGTGCAGGCTCCTGCCCCCTCGCCCTTGCTTGTCTTCCTCTGCATTTTAACATAATAATTATATTCATTTATTCCTTCAGCTGTCTTGTGAGGAGTGCTAAGGTCACAGGGCAACACTACCTACAAGGCGGCACCACAAAGGGATTCGAAGAAAAAGTGTTGCTGCAGTCTTGGGGAAGTTTTTGTAGACATCTTCCAGTCCCTTCAATGAATGCCTTTTTCTTCGGAGTGACACGTTTATCCTCCCCAGCAGCTCCTCCAACCACTCCTGCCGTTTCTGGGCTAAATCTGCTGGGCATATAATCACATTGAAGTGTTGCACCCATGGAATTTCCTGGCCCAAGAAACTCAGCGCCCGCAGAGTTGTTCTCTCATAACAGGTCTCTTACGTGTAAGAACAGTTGGTGTAACACGTAACAGGCAGTTTACACCTTCGAAGCACAGTATGATATATTCACCTAAAAGTTGACAGCATGGAAAAGAATGTATTTAAAACACCTATTTTGTATTCCCCCCAAAGAGGCTGAGGACATAACTTAGCTATTGATGACGCCACTTTCCTGGAGACGAAGTAACTCTGTGCTCGCTGCCTACCCTTAGCCTTTGCCTGTGTCAGCTTGTAATAAATCACATCCTTTATTCTCTTCCGTAGGAGCGCTTTTTAACTGTTCAGTGTGTTGATCTTTGTAAAACTAACCATACAGTCAGAGACGGAGCCGAGAAGCTGGGCAGAGCCTTTTCCAGGATGCCTCTCAGAAGGCCACCACGTTGCCTCGCTCGCTCGTTTCTTCCATAGTCCTTTTTGGTTACTTCCTGCAAAATTAAATCCATCACAGCAAAACATTGTAGGACAGTCACAACCTGGTACTTCCCAGCTTTCTGTAAGTTCCTGGGTTTTGCACGCTCCTTTTTATGTATGTAGATATACATATAGGTAGATAGATAGGTACACGCACGCACGAGCACACCCATATACATCCGCACATATTTATACACACACAGACAAACGCCGGCTTGCTTCACCGACTGGTAGAAGACAACGACGAACAGTTTTGCTTCTAAAACTTGCAAGAGAAGCCATGCAAAGTATGATGAAAATCTCTCTCAGATAAGCTACCCGTTCCAACACGTAGCAGGAAAATTAATTTGCTAAAGCCTTTGCGGAAAAACTGGTGTGATTTTTTTTGCTTAGGCCAAAGGTCTAAGGACTTCCAATTTTATTTCCAACATATTCCTGGGTCCTTGTGACCGTGGATTAAGCACACAGTTATCAGCCTCTAAACAAACCTTCAAAATCCCAGAAAAAGTAGCATTATGCGTTAGTTTTCCTTCACCTAACAGGCCTTGTTCTTTAAGCCTTTGCCTCTTTCCTTGGGGACTCTGAGGAACGTTACAGCTGGAAGAACAGGAAGGAGAACTTACATCAACCGAACGCAGCCATGCTCTCTTTTAGCAGGCTATATCACAAGTGTTTTATTTAAAAACAACAATTTCAATAGGTTTTTAAGGTGTAACTGATATTTTATCCTACTTACTTATCATTTATCATATCGTATATGATGAAAAAAAAAAGTACCTTTCAATTAACTTTAAAATAGAAAAGCAAAGACAGAAAAAAGAGGGTGTGTAACTTCTGTTTTACCTTTTTTTTTGTTTGAGTGCTAAGAAATGGAACTGACCATCATGCCTAAAAAACCGCTCAAAAATGCTAGTATCAATTCTCAAGGGAATCAGAAACGTATTTCTGATTCAACTATCGGCATTGAACGTGGGGAGCCAAGTTAAAGCAAGTCCTGTTCGGGAGAACACCACAAACTGCTTTTTTAAGGTCAACCTCTGGCCCATACTTTGTCTACAAACATCAGAGAGAAGAACACCACAATGAAACCCTATAAAAGTCTTTTTTGTTATAAATCAGATTAAGTTATGATTACTTTGAGGAGGATGAAGAATATGGCTAGCTTGTCTCTTAAATCTACATTCAAGCTGTTTCAGAGTTAATTTAGAGATGAGGAATTGTTTAGAAGTCTCTAGAATAATAAAATATAACAACGTATAGTGCAAAAGCAGCCCTTAAAGAAAAGGGTGGGGAGTATTTCACTTCACTGCAAGTAACAGTTGAGTATGTTTTATGATCACTGTAACAACTAGCACGCTCTTGAGACTCTGCAATTCTGATTTCTAATATAATTTGCAGGGGGAAAATTAGGACAAAATGCAGTAACATTTCAAGTACAGTCTCTCAGTATTTTAAAATTTTATGAAGTATAAGGACTAGGTTAATATGGAATGAGTCACGTTTTTAAGAGAAGCAGTAATACAGACCTGTATTTCACATCATAACTAAAAACATGCTCAACTAATACAAAATAAAAAGAAATCAGAGTAGCTTTTTGTTGGAAAAAGGTCAAAAACAACAATGAAAACTTTGCAAAAATTAGGAAAGGCCGAGAGTGCTGCTAGTTCCAGTCTGGGAAAGTGAAAAGACCAGGCTAAGTGACCAGGTAAAAATGATGCCTTCTCACTCAACAAATCCCTTCCCAGCAGCTGAAATTCATCCCAAGTCAATCGAAACGTCACACCAACCAACTCTGAGCCGAGACACCACGCTATTAGACGACATAGCCATTTGGTGCAGCTCTTCTCATTTCAGAGTTGTATCCACGATGTCTTTGAGAGTCACCGGAATTATTTACCACATTTCAAAATCAAGCAGTTACATCCAAGCAAGCTCCCTTGGAACGTCATTTTGCTAACGGGGCAAAGACAGCGGAATTACAAAAGTAAAAGAGAGGATAGAGTTTTTTACATATTCTTTAGATCCATAGCCACACGCAAAACAACGGAACCCAGCTCAGCTCTCAGATCCCAAATTGAGTTTTCAAAGCTAGTGGTTAGAAATATTATCCCTTTATTTCTGCTCTGAGCACTGTGATCTAGAGATGGCTGAAATACAAAACTCAGGCTGACACTTTATGCATTTATTTCTTAAGGCTAAAGCTGCAATTGCCATTCTTGTAGCACACCTCAGCTGTGACAACACAAGATACCGAAACCGCTTATTTGATTAAAGCTGGAGAAATAAGTTCCAGTCCTTCTCTTCAGACCTCACCTCTGCCTTCCATCCGCACAACTCTCAGAAAGCACAAATAAACCATCAAGACAGCCCGCAAAGACGAACTTCCAATACTCCGTAACACTGAGTAATGTAATACTCCAGAGATGGAATAAGATGATCACATCAACCAAGCCCCTTTGTATCAGAGCCAAGATTTTATCTTCACTAGTCTCATGCTGCCAAACATACTAAAGCAAAATACACCTGACACTGCATAATTTTTTTTTTTTTTTTTGTAATAGGAGTAGCTGTTAGTACCGAAACAAACTGCAGGGAGCACCCAAGTGGGGGCAATAGAGCACTCAGCTCGGCTACAGCTTGCCCCGGCCAGGCTTTTGGCCAAAAGCGGAAGCAAAACCAGTTACCGACAGGATGAGCTGTGTTATTCTCAAGTCACACGTCTCACTTCAAAATTAACATGCTGCCCTACTTTCCACAAGATAAAAATCCAGGTGCAAATGCAATATTTTTTGTCAAACAGAATAACGGCCTAGATGTTTCTTAAAAAATTAAAATAATCCACTTGCGTACCAAAAAGTGGTTATCCTAGAAATACTATTTGCAATATAAGATGGCTTACAGTATATATCTGCAGGAAGGAACCACACCACCTTTAGTCAGGTAAAAAGGTACTTACCATTGGCAGTGCATTGATATGCGGAAGCTTTCCTTACAGGTGCCTCTTGCCACAGAAGGGTGATGCTGAGAAGGAAAGAGACAAAAATAGGATACATTAATATTTATTATTTTGAAAATGGTGATGTTACACGGAAAAGGTTACCAAGCGTGGGCCTTCATGGCTTTTGCAGCCCGCTCTGTTGGATGAGCTGAGTGATTACTGCTGAATTCGTGCACAGCCCAGAGCGGCAGCAACCGGGAAGAGGAGAGGACGCGAAGCTGGGGGTTTGCATATACTCTGTCGCTACCCACGTCACCCCAACTACTCCCGCGGGGAGCCTGAAACACAGACCTTTGAACAAATAAAGCCTGGTGAATGAGTACTTGTCCCGTCAGACATCTACACAGTTGCAGCCATTCAGCAGGAGCATACACAAACAAAACAACCCGTGTATAAAAATCCTGAAGTCTGGATTTTGCCTTAGCTCTCCAGAAAAGGCTTCGTGAAGTTAACTAGGTAAAGCAGGCAGCTTTCAGGATCTTCTGCACACGCCAAATTTCCTCTGGAAATTCCGCTTCCCACTTCTAAACACTGAAAAGCCCCAAATAAAAATCAACATTCCCGCGGTTTGACTTCCGAAATGGTTACATCCACTGAAAAGCAGTTAAAGAAAAAGAAAAGAAATCTGTTTTCCTAACACATATTGCTCTGAATAGCTCCATTTATGCACACAGGTGTGCCCATGCACCCAGATTGTTCAAACTCCTGCAGTGAGCTCGGTAATTAAAGAAACCCCAGCTCACACTAGTTGCTGGCTACATTTGACAACAGGTACATAACAAAAATCATCCCAGTGCAATTTTCAAGTGAAATCTTTCCCGTCTTCAAAAACCGAACAAAAACATCCTCAAAAAAAAATCCATGCTCTCCTAAACATTTTAATAATTTTTCTTTACACATCAATAATAATTTTCTGCATCTAACAATAAAATAGTTAAGTGTAAGCAAACACATTTTGATGTCCAAATATGTCTTAACTCCGTCCACTATAACATCCATTTTTATTCAGTACTGACAAAGGATTTTTATTCACACTAACATCCCTGAGTGGTTGCTCTCCATACAAATACTTGCCAGACTCTTTTCTCGTTAGGAAATAATCTAATCGCCCACTCAACGGGAAGGGAAAGGGACAGATGGATGTGAGTGACTAATAAAGTATTATCCAACTATTTTTAGATTAAACTACGTACAAAGCATCTGTAAAATGTGTTCAAAAACTTTTACTAGGAGTAAAGACTAACTACGGTTTTGGCGGCTCACGATCAACACGAAGTTCTCGTGTGCAATTTTCAAGCTCAACCAGGAGGGAATGGTTTATTACAAAGCCATTTTTGAACCCAGAGGAAAAAAAGAGAGGGAGCAGTTGCATTTATTTTATTCTGAGAAGATCCCACTGCACCACCAAGGCGGGCAGAACCCCAGCCTTCAGAGGGCAAGAAGCGCTGCAGAGGATGCTGAAGAATGCAAGAATGCTGGGAATTGAAAGAATTTGCAAACAAGCTCTTGTGCCCTCGCTTAGTTGTACTGATGCTGCAGAAATTATGTAAAACAGGAGGAAAACTCCCCTCCTCAAGCGGCACGGTTTCCTATGCTGAGCTACTCGGAAAGTTCGTTTTCCTACAGTCAGAGTCACAGACCAGCAGAGAAGAGAAAAGCTTTATCACCTCGCTCAGCAGACCCCATATACAATTATAACAAGATTTTTCCTTAAAAACAGACCACCACACCAACCAAGCAATATTTGTGCTCTCCTTTAAAGAGCAGACTAAATCATTGTAAAAGGTGTGTGCGGAGAAAGGCAGAGGAGGGCTCTGCTGCCCTGTTCCGAGCACGCCGCTTGGTTTGGGTTATTTCATTTGGGAAGGAACACGGCAACCATAAATAAAAGGACGATTGCACAAACATAAACCATTTTCTTCAATGAAAAAAGGCTTTCTTCAATACACGCTGCCCAAACTGTCTCCTTCCAACACCCCTTTGCCCTTGTGCAATCTTCCGAGTGCTGTACTTATCGTGGAAGCCAGAGAAGGAAACCTTTCCGTCTGATCCGTGGAAGAGGCTTCTTGTCCTGCACTTTATATCTCAACAAGGCAGTGACACGGAAAGAAGCTGGAAGCAAAGACTCAAGAGAGCAGAGAATGAGAAAAGAAAGGGTTCACTGACTCCGCTTCATTCCTCACTCATGTTAATTGGTTGTAGGCTCCAGTTTTAAATAAGAGCACTTGAAATGACACATAAACATTTAGAAAACTCTGCGATGTCCTTCTTCAGAATCAAGTACTGAGCACAAATGCCTCATCAGCAGCTTTTTTCTTTCCAAATTTATCCTATTGGATTTTGCCATTTTGGCATCTACCTTGAAACAATGCAGGGGACAGCTGTAATTTATTGATTTTAGCCTATCTCTCACCTTCATATACTTTAAACCATTGACCAGGTGTAGTAACAGCTACGCTTTGCGACACTTACAAAGAATCCCCCAGCTGCCCTTGGGGTTGATAAAGCCCAGCTGGGGAACGCACAGTACATCGTGAGTTTGGATCCTTCATCTCGGAGGGGCTGGGGGTTCACCGCTGACTGATGACTAACGCCTTCAGCATAGACCGAGCACCGGTCCCCTCGACTTCAAAAGAAATAAGAGTTTGCTGCATGTGAACCGGCCTGCTCCCAGCCACAGCTCACCAGCTCTGCACATCCTGGGTTTTTCTGCACAAGAATGACCCACCTGATGTGTCTCCCCATGACATTGCACCGAAAGCTTGGTACGATGGCCAACATCATCTCCTTGGGAAGGCCACCCTGCTGTGGCGCGCAGAGCGGCAGCAGCGCCTGAAGCAATGAACTCTTGAGACCTTCTCCCAGGTAACAAGTGATAGGACTAGAGGAAACGGCCTTAAGTTGTGCCAGGGGAGGTTTAGGATGGATATTAGGAAAAATTTCTTCACCAAAAGGGTTATCAAGCATTGGAACAGGCTGCCCAGGGAAGTGGTGGAACCACCATCCCTGGAGATATTTAAAAGCCAGACAGACGAGGTGCTGAGGGATATGGGTTAGTGGTGGACTTGGCAGTGTTACGTTGATGGTTGGACTCGATGATCTGAAAGGTCCCTTCCAACCCAGGCAATTCTATGATTCTAAAAAGGTCCAGGCACAGACTGCAGCAGGCAGGCAGTTCCCATCTGCAGGGCCAAGACTAACACCCCAAACCAGCTACCAAAAAAGCAAAAGAGACCAAAAAAGCAAAAGGAAAGAGACCTGGGATTCCTGGTGGACAATAGGATGACTATGAGCCAGCAATGTGCCCTTGTGGCCAAGGAGGCCGATGGCATCCTGGGGTACATCAAGAAGAGTGTGGCCAGCAGGTGGAGGGAGGTCATCCTCCCCCTCTACTCGGCCCTGGGGAGGCCGCACCTGGAGTGCTGTGTCCAGTTCTGGGCTTCCCGGTTCAAGAGGGACAGGGAACTG
>VXBH01003219.1:0-72500 GCA_013400035.1 Rynchops niger
CTGAAAGAACCTCTTCTTGTTATAACTATATTCTGATCATAACTAATGCCATTACTTAAGGTGCATGAACAAACTATGACAATTATTGGATTCTTTCTGGTAATGAGGTGATATAAATTAGTGAGGGTTTTTTGTCTCTCTGGTCATTTAATTTATAAAGGTGGTGATTATTTTGAACCACTTTTATTATTTCTATAGTATATTATACTGAAATGTCAAGTTTCATTTCACCCTCCCTCAACTAGAGGCAGATATGCATTTATATTAGTAAATTTGAAAAAGATCTAACAAAGAGCTATTCCTTTTTGTCTGATAAACTACTGAGATCTGCGGCAAGCCTTATTAGCCTTAACAGCATTTAAGCACCCCAGACCTCTTCCTACTAAGGTTCTTTGAGAAGTTAAATTCACTTTTTAAAAGACTTTGTTCTTCACATATTGACACAAGGGTGGCATTGGGTCTTATCCTGGTCCTATCAAAGTTGTTGACATTTTACTACTGAATTCAACAAGGAGAGCATCAGGTCTAATGGAAATACACAATTACACTTAGACACTTATTCATTAATCATTTTCTAGAACAGAACTTTTTACACATTCAGAATTTTTCAAAGTATTTGAAATTACAATTAAAAAAATGCCATAGTAACCTTTGCCACTGACGTGGCCGCTCAAGCAGCTTTTATGCTTGGGGCTTCAGATTCTATACTTCAAAGACTTGGTCATCACACTCTGCCTTGCTGCCTGCCAAGAAAAGGAAGTCTTACTTTAGACCACAATGGACTGATTGGCCTGGTGCAAAAGGTCAACAAACACTACACATGCCTGGCTGGGACTAAAGCTTAAAGGGGAAGTCTTGCCAAGCAGGATTAAGGTGTCTATTCTTTCTTCAGTAAGAGTCCAGTGTCAAGGGGAGTAAAGCATGCATATTAAAAGGAGAAACAAGGGTAAAGGGATAAAAGAATCTTGCAAGTCAGGCATCTTGCAAGAGAGATGAGAACACTCAAATATGAGGAGAAGTTTAAAAAGCACATAGAAGAAAAGTTACAACTTCAGATCTACTGAATCAAGGAAATGATTGTAAATCCATAGTAGCATAAACATTCCTGCAAAGTTGGTGTACGTACAGAGGCACTGTATGGTAATCACATTTATACTTTGAGAAGTACCATGGGTGATATATTCATATGTTCAGTTAAAGAATGAGATTGAAAAATATGTGCCTTGGGACAATAGAAAATATAGCGAATTGTACTCGGGAACAGAACCATGCTGTTTCAAACCAAACTTCCCTTGCCAGACCAGACTTGCACAAAAATGCCTTATGATATACTTCAGTTCTGCCTGTTGCAGAGAGGTTGGACAATTATATCCCTGTTTCTGTTTTATCTAGACTTTCATTCCTTTGGTCCACTTAACATATGTAAGGGTAAGAATTAGACTGCTTGCTTATTGCAACAGTGTGGGTGTTTCCATAGCTAAAACGTAAACATGTCTTTGGTACTTCCCACTCACCAATCATGGAGCTGCCTGGAGGTAGCCCGCAAAGAATGTTAAGCAGAAGGAGAAATGAGAGACAAAGAAAACCAAGCCTCTCTGCTGTGTAGGCACCTCATGCCTCACCACAAGTGGTCTGCTTCCATTTGGGTTTTTCCACTGTTTGTGTGATCTCTGACTACAGAGATGTCTCCTGAGGCAGAGTTCCTGAGGGGACTCAATTTTTTTAAAATGCATATGTAAAGGAAGGAAATGTCACCTGTCTTTTCTGTACTATCAAAATGATTAGAACATTTAGTTGAGAAATGGGTTGTCATGCTTGGCTCCGTCGCCTTAGGAGAAGGCTTTAGTCATAGGGCTGTGGGTTTCTAGGGAGCCTAGCCCCAGACTCTGAGCTCTGTTTCTGAATATCATACAATAGTCAGCCTTTGCAATTGTCCTCAGAATTTTAGAGGATATTTTCTAGTTCTAGATCATGCCTCAGCCCTAAAGAATAGGCATGCTGTAGGAATAAAGGGGTCTTTTGCTTATTCCTTGCAACTTCCAGCTAATTTATGACAGATTGGGAGACTCAGCAGGAGAATTATATGCATTACAGCTGCAATTGATACCAGCCACAAGCTGATACTTATGAACAAGAAAAAGGAGTGAGCCCTCTCATCTTTTACTATTGACTTTTTATATTAACTCTGCTGTAACTATTTAAAGCTACCACCATTTTAAACAGAAGCCAAGAGCAAGAACAATATGCATGTTGACTATTAAAAACAGCAATATATCAGACACCATTTAAAAAAAAAATACAATTGTACATACTTAGAATAGAAAAGGTTACACTATGGTAAAAGATTGCACAAGTCTGAGGTACAAGAGGATTTGGACAACGATCAAAAGTAGTAAACCTCAACAAATTCTTATGGATAATACTTGTGTTTTGTACAGTTTCTACAATAATGTATATAAACACTTTTTGTTGGACTAAAAAATTAAGTCAGGATGCTAAATGCTATCTAGGACTTGTTTGTGAGAAGAAATGGAAAAATCAGCAGATTTAATGGGAGTAATATTCTGCTGCCAGTGCCCTTTCAAGAAGCCAGAGGCAGGGTAACAGAAGAAGGAGATTTCCTGGAACTGTGCCAAATAACAAGCTCTTAATTAATATTCAAACCAACATCCAAAAACTTTCTTGGTTTATATGTAAGGCTCCTTAAATGAAAAACTAATGCACCTGATCAGCGTAACACATGGAAGTGTCCTGTAAAGGTGGTGCTTTACTCTGTGCATTCTCACACCACGTCATGTCAGACAATTGCTCACAGATTCTGCAACTCCACAAAATGCTTCTGTGAAAAAACCCTCAAAATTCTTCAAAATTATATTTATCAATTTAAAGTATTACTAGGGGAAGGGAGGAGGAAGCACATAAACATTGCCAAAACCTGTGTGACAAAAGAGGAAATGAAATAATTTACAAGACAGAAAAAATTAAAAGAAATTTAAGTCATTCTGAAGTGACCTTGACCTACAGTTACTGTTTCTTTGGAAGTGAGAACATGGAAGGATTTTTGTGTATGTGTTTTGGTTTGTTTCAAGGAGGTAAGAGTTAACTGCTGAAGTGAAGGAATGTGTGAAGTGTGCATAGTGCTGAAAGGTTGAAGTTTGGTTTCAAGCTTATCTGAAGGGTGAGGAGCAATTGAAGAGCGAATGTGCCAAGATCTACGCCGATAAGGAAAATGCAGCCTCCCTCTTAGATTTCTTCCTTGCTTTCTGATTGTTGAATGGCAGAACTACCTATAGATTTTTGAAGAGTAAACCTGGAAAGAAGTCTGCATTTATTACTGTCAATAATATTAAATTAAATATTTTCTAAACATACAGAGCATATCCTAATCCATATATTTTTATATCATGACTTTAAATGATATGAAGATATTCTTATTTGAGGATACTCCAAAAGAAACAGCATATTTTGACAATTTATATTGGGTTTTTAGTTTTTGTTTCAAATTCATCAAATCATTTCACATGTTTATAACCAACCCTATTCCAGAAAACATTTAGACATACATATAAATATACTGCTCATGCTGTGGAAATAATGCTAAGTATAAGCTCAGTGTTTTGATGAATCCAGGCCTAAGAACAGAAATGACTGTAAACATTCTGAAAACATCTTAAGAGGAAATTCTGTAGTGTATGAAGTGCAAAAACAACTAGCAGGATGATCTTGGAAAGCAATTATAGAGATAACATTATTGATCTGCTTATTAAACTCCAGAATGGAGACCAAGATAATTAAATTACAATTCTTGCTGTGCTTTCTCACTTGTTACTTGAAGTTAGGCAACACTTTTATCCAATGTCTTAACTATTATCAAATATATTTATATTTTCACTTAAAAACTGTTTCTATATTTTATATTTACTGAGGTATCCCTGTTCCATATTTGACTATTACTCTATGCTGATCTACAAATACTTGCTTATCTCTAGGCTCATCACCACCATTGGCAAAGGACAGAAGTTGAATATATGCTGTAATCTTGTGGGTTTTGTTCCACTGCTTCAGGAGAATAAATAAAGTTCCTTAAAGTCAGTTTTGAGTACATCACCATTTGGGTGTATTACACTAAAATAAGATGGCAGTAGAGCAGTTCACTCCTATTTGGCAGTGCTTTATAATTCCTTACTCATATAAAATAAGATTTCACAGGTTTAGAGATTGTTTTTTAATAATCACAGCCCTAAAAACTATTATTTCTTGTATTGTCTTTCTTTTGTAAACTGGGCTTCCCTCTGTACTGTGATACTGCATTTTTTAAAAAACATGTATTTAAAACTGCTTATCGAAAGGAAAAGTTAATAAATGTAGAATAATTTTCCCTTAGTTCCAATAAGCAGCTGGCCAAAGTTACTGTTAACAGATCCAATAAGCAACTGGCCAATATTTCTGTTACCAGACAAACTGGTAAAGGACGTATCCTTGAACTGTGAAGATACCGAGAATAAGGTTGTAGGCTATACGCTACTAAAGATATATATTACTCATCTGGGAACAATTAGCTATCTGCATAGTTACATTTGTAAAAATATTACCTTGCCTAGGTGAGGATGCTCTTTTCCATTTGCTGTAATTAGGACATAAGCAAGGTCAGCAGAGAAGAATGCGTACCAAGGGGGATACGCCAGTCTTTCTATCTTAATCCAAAGTTCACATGTGATTTTCATGAAACTTTTAGTAAATACATGTTTCCAGATAGGAATTGGAGATAGTCCTCAGCATTGAATTACAAAATACGCATCCATTACAGTCATTAGATATAGTCTTATAGAAATGTACCATGTATTTAGTTTTATAGACTTCCAGGTATGAAATCCTTTCTTCAGTAGGGGCGTATTGAAACAATGTCTTGCATCAAAAGAAGCTGGGTTTTTTCCTAAATCCGCTCTGTAACCAGTAGCTTTCTGATAACACCCGAATATGGACTATAATTATGGTAGAGCTATTCTGTTTACTAAAAATGAGATTTACAATGGCATTGAGCACCCGCATCTCTTGGTAAAGACAGAGAGCCTCAGATATTCAACACCTCGATAGCATATTGTCGTGTAGATAGATACAAAATGCAACACATTCCAGTAAACACAAGGCTGATTTAATTTTGTCTCTGTTCACTTTATTGATTTAGTTGGAATACTGCTGAGTTTACAGTGCTGCATACTAATTCCTGCCAGATTCTGCCTTCACTGCTCACACTGAGCATTATTTTACTCTCAGGGTAGTCCCATGGAGCTCAATGGGACACCACCATGTAAGGCAGAGCAACAGAATATGGTTCTGGTAGCAGAGAGTTGTATACTGTTTTTTATACTAATCTTACTTATTGGTAAAAAATAAAAAAGGAGGGGAGAAAAAGAGGAGGCCTGTGTAAATCCTTTATTTGCATTTCCACACACTGCAGAAACGTTTACACATTCAAGTTTTAATTTTGCAGTGGTGAGTATTACCTGGTGGAAGTGTTGAGAATATTTCAAGGGCTTAAAGAATTATTACTATTTTCAAAGGGAATATTCACTTTTGCAAACAAGATGTAAGTCTCTCTCTCTCTCTACAATGTAGAGTAGAGACCTCTTTTCTGTGTGACCCCCTTTTTCTTGGTGCTTTGAGTTTAAGCAAGATTTTAACAATGGTAACAAATTTTAAAAAATATTGACCTTCATGTAATATGCTCCTGAGAATAAATTCTGTGAGTCTTTCTTACTTCTTATGGAGTGACTATGGAGTGATATAGCCCACACTGAACTGCTGCTCTTGTATATTTTTTAATATCAAACCAGATAGTATCATGAGATCGTCAACATAATTCTTATTAATTATACTTTCCTCATTCTTCTGTGACTTTCATCATTATTTTTGTTGTTTTTTAATATAACTACCCTTGCACTTATGTCATAAAAAATTCTGCCTTTTTCTCTTTTTTAATATTTGTATTCAAGACAAACAACAGGAGGTTGAAATCAGGCCATTTAAAAGAAACATCTGCTGACATTTATTCATATGCTACATGTTCCACTTTCATCATTGAATGTAATGATAAACACACATTCCAGTCAATAATGGCAATTCCCAGCCAAGCTTTACAAATGGTCTCTTTAACACCTAAATTGACAGCTCGGGAGAATTTGAGATAGAAGCTAAATATGGTACATTTGGACACTATTTCCCTAAGCCTAGAATGACTGGAAGACTTTTAACAAGCACATACACTGTGGGTATGTGGGTATAGTCTTGACTAATACAGGTAAATATCTCGTTAGACTTTTGTGTTTTGTAAAGAACTACTGAGAAAATGATTTTTTTTTTGAAGGAATGACATTATAGTCTTCCATTAAAAAGAAATCTAATTATATTTCCTTTATACGGGAGAACTAACCTTAATGGAAGCTGAAATTTGAAATAAGTTTGCTTTTTAAAAGAGAAATGTTTTTGTCTGCTCTGGCTTATTATTTCTTATATCAAGCTTGCTAATTCCTATTGCATTAAAATAATTTCTATACATTTGCTTTTAAGGAAACATTGTCAAGAGCTAGGTGGATTCCTGATTTAATTAATGTATCTTTGTGTAAGAATGTCTTAGGAGCTGCCATATTGCAAAATAGGATCTTGTTCAAAAGCAGTGCTCCTCAGTTATGGGTAAGCAAAGATGGTAAATATAAAATTATTAGAGGTTTCACGATAGGAACAAACAGAAAATATCTCATCGTTTTGTATGAATATAAATATATTATTCCGAAACAAAAATTATCTCTTTTTGCATTTCTGTGTATATTCTTTTCCATTTTAGTTCAGATTGATTAACCTTCTTATAACTGAATCATAAACTGACTTTAAGTCAAGCAGAAAATCACAGCTTTTCCAAACTCCTTCATGTGTGAATAGTTTCTCCTTTCAAAACTCTTGTATAGTTCAAAACAGGTCATTCATTATTTAGCAAGAGGGGGGAAATTCTACACACTCTAAAATAATGAATGTAAAAATAATTATAGGATCACAAAGTTATCTTGTATAGTATAATGCAAAGTGTTAGACATGAAGATAATGCTGCATCTCTTGGTTGAAAAAATTACTTTTCTGAAATCCGTTCAGTTTAGTTTATCCTGTTAGAATTGGTCCCATTTACCCTTACGAAGAACTGCAAATATTGAGATTCATTCATCAGTCTTTTAATCGATAGACAATTCACTTGCAGTAGAGTATCAAGAGTCACTGGTGGCAAAAGTTACACACTTTGTGTCTCTCTATGAACTCAGCTCTGCAAATTCGTCCTATTGGGCATAGGAGCCACTTGATCTACCTTTGCCCTAGATGTGTGTTCATAGCTACCATTATTTGTGTTTACATTTCCTTTACTTTGCACTGACACAAAATGATCACTTGAAACCTAAAGCAATATTACGAGTGTATGCCTTATAGCATGAAAATCAACGAATTCAGTATCTGATATTGTTTGCAACATTGCAACGTAAATACATAAAAAAAGTCATGGACATGTTCAATGCGAAGGTAATATATCCTGGGACGAGTTTTCACAGGCTGGTGTAGAAAAACTATTACAAATAAAGTACTAAAATCCCAATCATAATCTTTCTGTTGTTATTTAAATGTCGTTATGCCAATGGACTGGAGGTTTTGAGGATTTTTTTCTTTTTGTTGAGATTTGTTGCTGTGCAGAATAAGCTTGTTACTTTTCTTAATCTGAATGAATCTTGACCTTGCAGCAAAACAAAATTACAATAGAATTTTTGACTTCTAAATTAATGGAATAGACAAAAGTAGTAAAACGTCTAGTTCAATATTATTTACATCTGCAGGAGTGCATGTTGTATTGAAATACAAACCTGCATACCACTGCATGACAAATCCAAACCTTGTGCCAGTGATCATAGTAGAAATAACAAGCTAATATTGTGTAAAATTTAAAAGATCTGCAAGTAGACCATTAGGCAATCGGTGCATTAATCTGTTTAAAGCTGGAATCTTTGCTAAAGCTTGGGAATGAATACCAGCTATCAAACGTGAAGCTGTGCGTGTTTGCTAAGTGCTGCCTACCCCATTGCACATGGTGCAAAAGGCAGCTGTAGCCACGGTTTTTGCCATCATCTAATTGTGGGCACAAACAAGCTACAGTATGGCCTATAGGAAGATGGATCCTTTTGATTCTGTTAAATGATGAATTTCTCCACTTAAGTATCCAACCAAGTGACCCGGACTTTATATTTATGAGGAGTTACCCCCAGATACATCGGCACAAATTCCATATCACCGTGTTCTCTATTAGAAAATGGTTGTTGTTTCCTAGTTTTCTATATTAGCAATCATTTATCTTTTTCAGAAAATGTAGTATTAGTATACGTAATCCATTATTGTGAATACATAACTAGTTCTGTAAAGATTGCGACAGTAAAGCAAGAAGTTCCACAATCAGGACTGAGGCATCATCATTCTAAGATAAAAAGATAAATGTTGACAGCAACCATTTCTGCAAACATGGAGAAAAAAAGTAAAGACATAACAATAATATTTGTCTACTAAAAGGAACTAGGATTCTAAAATAGTAACCATGCAAACCATAAATAATAGACTTTATATTACTGGAAATGCTGTCTTGCTTGCACAGGAGTGGTCTAAACCACACATGCAGAGACAAAATCTTATTCAAGTTGTAAGCAAGTCTTCTAAATCAAATTCAGAGATGACTTCTGAAATAGTAGGTTTTTTTGTCAAAAGCTAATCTGGTAAAAGCAGCATAAAAAAAAGAATCAAACAAGATTTCTAGAAAGATGGAAAACATTAACTGCTGGGCCTTTTCCTTTCTCCTCATACTGTCCAATTTAGAACATTTAAACCCAAGTGAGTATTTTAATGTTTTAATGAAATATAGAAGATTCCGACATCTGGCTTGTCATCGAGAATCCAAGCAAAATGATGTGATGGCCTTTTTAACTTAGAAAATGTCTGCTCTTTACATCATGTATCTTCCTTCAAAACATGCTTGTGAAAGCTTTGTGCTGATCAAATTGTGTGTTCTAGACTAGAATAGCTCAAATGTCTTCAGTTGAAAGATGTTCTGGATAAAATCCAGGGACCATCTTTTACTTCCCCAGTGCTTGGAACTGGTAAGTGAACATTTATATAGAAGCCGCTCAATCACTTTACAAAATCATAATTTTATTCTTATATTTTTTAAATATTTAGGCTCTGAAAACAGTTGAGAATTGGCTACTGCTTTGTCAGTGTGCAGCCACTAACATAACAAGAAGCTGCACGGGGCTGTTTATTCGTGCATTTTGCTTATTTCAAGGATTTTCAGAACTTCTCAGGACCACTGCTGCCCACTTGGCTAAAATTGCTCAATCTCAAGAAAATATTGAACATTAATGAACTGTCAACAGCGCTCACAGTGCTACCTCTGCTTGACACAGAACACAGTGCCTGCATGAGGGCAAGAGAGGGACAGAAATCTGCACAGTTGTCACCGTGTATTTATTTCAGAGACTATTCTCCACATACAGTTTTTCTTTTTAAACCCATTTAAATGGTAGATGATGTAATCCTGCAGGTTAGTCAAAGCTGTAGCCATTTATGGGTGAGTTTCCCCTCTTCTGGCTTTTTTTTTTTAAAGATAGAAAGAAAACATATGGACTCAAGTTTAAATGCTATTATTAGGCCAATATATAAGCATGGGGTTTTCTGAACCTGACAAAAACCCCACTAAAATTCAGGTAAATTAACTTTGATTACCATGCTAATAAAAATGCTTATATTAAACACATAAAGGTTTCTCTGTCTTAATAATGCTAAAAAAAAAGAAAGTAGGAAGAACAAATTCTGCCAATGAATGTTTCATGACTTCTAAATGGATACATTTTCCAGTGTGCACTAGAAAGTTAATATGTTCTCAGAAGATTTCTTTAATTTAGTTGTTGCTAATTTATTCACACTAATACAGGAAAAAAATACTGCAAAATTTTTCATAACAAAAAACTGTGCATATCTCTGTGTTTTAGCTGGCATGTGGTTCTACACAGATGGTTTGGGGCTTTCTTTGCTGCAAAACAGATGGGCCTCCACTGTCCCTTACCAATCAAAAGAGAACTTGAAAATATAGGAATATCTTTACTTCCATTGTGTCCTGTAATTCAAGAAATTAAATGCCTAAATATATAAATATGACTTCCTGTGTAAAATGATGGAATATCATATGTTTAATTTAAACTATTTGTCTATATTTAATGTGAAGACTGTTGGGTGGTAGTGGTTTTCTTCCAAACAATAACTAAATATTACAAAAAGTATTGACTAGAATGAGAGCTATTGCTGTTAATCTTAGCTGTGTGATATTGTTGTATTTGTACTTTGCTGATACTGTTTAAATTTATTTTAGATGTGATACGATGTCATTCAAAATAATTACCAACTTAAGAGAGCAGCTTGTTGACAGATCATCTTTTATTATTTTGTTCACATACTGCACTGTATGACAGTAGCACAGACATTTATAGCGTGAACATCAACCAACTTTGTTTTGTTCTATAGTCATTTGCAATGGGAAGAAGACTGATTTGGGGCATTTTTTCCTATCAACACACCATTTCCTGCCTCATTTGGGGGGACTGAGATGAGGCATCAAAAAGTATTCCTGTGGCTATAATTAAAAGTCCCAAAGGATAGAGACGGAATTAGTCTGAGGGACAGATTCACCTTGAAATCAAAACACTGCTAGTGCCAGAGGAATACATTTACTGATCATCATATCACAAACGATGCAGACCATGTGCGTTTGGGCCTGAGTCTTCAATGCAGCTGCCACTTATCCCACAATTCTTCCACTATTAAAGGCTTTGTCACTTTTTGGCTAAATGTTCTGAGGAAATACCCTCTGAAAAAGTATGATAAACCTCATAATATGTTTTAGGCCATACTTCAAAACCTCCACAAAGCTAGATGAGGCTGCACATAGGCTCATAAATCTGACTTGGATCTGGCTGCAGTGGTCCGTCGAAATGCATAGACACTATAATGCTAAAATATATAATGTCAGTTCAATAAGATCCTATTCCTCTACACTTTAGCATATGGCCATACAACCTTTTGAGCACATTGGATAGTCCCTTTTAATCATGTTATGCCATCTCAGTGATAGGCAGAGAAAAGTTCCCAAGTTATACACTTGGAAACATTCTTAGGGGACTTCTTTTTAAAAAAAAAAAAATAATAATAAAATTGAGCTTTCTTCCAGCTATAGAAAATGAATAAAGTAATTTCAGAGCATTACATTAAGGTAATATATCTATTATAATGGCCCATGAATTATAACAGCATACCATTTCTATCTGTGCCTTGAAAATTACAAACCTACTGCCACTTAACTTCATTAATGATGTACGTTTTTATCATCCAGTAGCCTTGTGTGGGAAGGAGTCACATCTTGCTGTGTCTAACTTAAAGGAAAAAGGCTCAAGTCATCCAACTCGTTTTAAAGTATGCTGATTCTATTGAATACATGGAACACTAAGCAACAGAACATCTTATCTTTTCCTCTCCAATCTTCATTAATATTTATAGTTTAACTTTTATTTGGTACATATTGTGAAGAATATATTTTAACAGCAGACTTAGAGTTGGTTGCAATACACCATCTCCTCTTATGTAGGTGCAGAAAAACTTCTAATTGCAGGTGATATTGTTGTTCCTTTTATATCAATCTGCTGAAGTTATTTTTTTAATTATAATTTAAAAGGAGAAAAGGAACAGATTACATAGTCATATCACAGTGTCAGAATAGCTCTTTGAGATCTTATTAACGTTTTTTGAGCAATTATACCCATGAAGCTATAAAAATTAATTTGGTCATTGCAAGCATTCAGATTCAGGGATGATGTACTCCAGTTCATGGCTGAGGATGAGAGATATTTTGATACAGAGGAAATACGAAATGCTATGCATTTTACAGTCCACTCCAAGTGAATTCTACAGTGGCACTGAGAATAGTCTTAGGCCTCTTTCCGTAGTCTTTCTGAATGCAAACCTTGCATTCAGGATGAACGTAGTAGACTATATGAATGGAATAGAACTGTATGGTGGGAGAAGCAGGAAGGATGAGGATTCCATAGTCATGTAACTACAGTCATAGGCCAGCAAGGTTATTATACCTGTAGTATGGTGTGCTTCACTCTTGGATGGGACTTTTATCGCTCTTCAGCAGGTTTTTTTGGGGACTAGAGGAAGACCACTGATATCTGCCAAAGGGAATTTGTCTAGTCTTCCTTGCAGAAAAGCTAATCAAGAACAGGGATTTGAGGAAGGATGGGATCAAAGTCCATGTGACTTGTGGAAATTTGGGGGATAAAGAAAGGAAACTGCCTTTTCTTGTCAATTCATTAGGTAAAAGCAATGTATATTCTATTTAATCTGTCCTACTTTTTAATATACATATGCTAATAATCCCCCTTATTCTAATTAGGAGTGGTTTCGTTCTTCAAAAGTAGACTTTTTTTATGAAGTAGAAATGCTTAAAGTGTGCTCACTGAATATGCAGTAATCAAATTCATGAAAGTCTTCATGTGGTACACAATGGTATTAATTATATGCACGTGAGTGGAGCACAGCCGAACTACTGACTCTTTTTTAGGACTCTCCTTGACATTTGGGTTTTGATGCTCTTTAGACTAAAATTGTTTGGCTCAGTTCATACGTTATAAAGGTATAATATTTTTTTACTCTAAATCACAGCAAGAAATGCAGAAATGTACTGAGTATTTTAGAAAATAGGTAGAATTATTGTAATTTTTTATATCAACCTTTTGGAATATATTTCAAATTACAAATGGCAGGGAAATTTCATATTTAAAAAATCAAATACAATTAAAGCAAGTGTAATTTCCCCCCATTTGTATTTTACTTCATAAAACCCTGTAAAGAAACAGTTTTTCAACTAATAATTTAATAAATTTGACTTGTGATTCAAAGTGTTAAAACAAAGGATGTTTTTTCAGCACATGTAACACAAGAGCTTTTTGCAGCACAGTTTCAGAACCCTTTCTTGCTGAGAAACCTTATCTAATCCTGTTTCATCCTTTAAAACTGCCTACACACTAATCTCAAGGGACAAATTTAATACTTTGCAACAAAGGGAATATAGCCCTTTCAGCTTGAATAGGGGAATTGTTAGGACACCACGTGAGGTATGAATAACATTATAATGCTGCCTTTTACTTGGCAAAGGAAAAAAAGTCTTCTCTTGCAACCAAAAGATTAGACCTTCTTCCTTGGGTTAAATTTTTTGACCCGTGCTATATCCCAAGACACCTATATTACTGTTGTATTTGGGTCTTCTACCTCTTGTGAAGTAAACACTGAGCAAATATAAGTAAACAGTTTGTTTTAGCTGAAGATAGAAAGGCACTATTTAATTGAGTTTTGATGATAGATGTGCTCCAAATGGTGCAAACATCTTTGACATGGTAAAATAATATTGTCTTATGGCATGTGTAACACTACATAAAGAATATGAGTTTAGCACTTTCTGAGTTTACAGCATTAAGTGAGAAATGACAAAAGAAAGCTAAATGATCTAATGTGGAGAGGAACAAATAAAATTAGATAGTTCTTTAGTAATAAAGATAAATATTAATTTTCCTGATCAAATTTTTAAGATAAGCATTTGAATTTGTTCCTGAATAACCTTCTTCTTATTTTCACATCTTACAGTAGTGTACAGTTATTTCTTTTTCTAATCTTGTCCAATATGTTGTTTCTATAATATAGATTGCTCCATCTTTTTCAAAAAATGCATATATTTGGGCTTATAAGATATATTTACTTAAGATAAGGCTTTTCTTATCATGATGCAGATATTATTTAACATTCTGTCTAATTCAATGTACATCTCTGCTATATTTATTGTAAATATTATTGTGATTATACCTCGTCATGATAAAATACAGTAATGTAGTAAATAGAGCTGTAAACTATTCCCCCCCCAACACTCTAACAATGGAGTTTTGGAGAAACAGCAATGGGGTTACCAACTAGGTTATACTGAATATGTCTCTTTGCTATACTGAAACAATTATTACTCCTCTTATCTTGTTTCCTCTTGTCAAGAAAGAATTCCATGATCCAATATGTGGTCAGCAGCAGAAGTTACTTGCTGCTGGTGAAAAGATAAAATACTAAACTCTGAGATCACATGTAACTGATTACTGAGGTGATGGAGCGATTTCCTTAAAAGCAATTTGAAATCAAATACCAATCCTAAACCATCAGTAAGGGTATCCGGTTCCTAAAGGCTTCACCTGGATGGTGTGGATTGTCTTGCCACCATGTTGTCAAAACAAATTGTATTTTTCCAATTCTTTTATTTCAGCTTACATTTAAATGTAGAAGAAAAACTCCAAGATGATTATTTCTCTTCTTTACGTTGCCTCACATTAAATTAAAACCTGTGGATTTACATAAAAATCTTTCTGATTGGTTGCTTTTAAACAAAAAATTTCCATAAGATGGAATGTCCTGCTGAGAATTTATCCCACTGTCTTTAATGCTTCTCATGTACACAAGCTGCAAACCCACTCTTGCTGGGTTGCTAACAATGAGCAAGACTCAAACTCTTCGTATCCTAATGTTTCCCATTAAAGACACTCATTTTGGACCAAAGGATAAGAAGCCTTACATAAACACAGTGTTGTTTTCTTTAAAATAGAACATGAACTGTGGTGGTTCTGGGTGATTATTTGCTTATATATCTTAAGCACTGCCTTCTCTACAAAGATTCATCTTTTTTTCTGTTTTAGGCAACTTATTCTTGACTGTGTCAAGAATTGTGATCAATTGGTAAGCCAGCCTGGTTTCAATTCTTTTAAAGATAAAAAGGTCTAGTAAAAATGAACAGGTCTGATTATTTCCTGCCTTGCTGCTCGTGGAGTTATTATATCTGTATAGAGTGTATAGAAAATGCTACTATTCTGATTTTTTGCATTTTGTACAAACTTTATCCTTAACTAGTGGATTATTTAAAATGAAAGTAACGAAAAATCAGACCCATGGTTGTTACTTATAGGGTGATATGGTCTCATTTATTTCAAAGCAATTATGTGCATACTAAGCCATGTTAGAGTGTACTCAGCTTAATTAACAAAGAGGGAAACACACAAGTACTAACTACAGCCTTTTTACCAGAAAGAGCAAAATACCCTACCATATCAGATTCAAACCCTAGAAGTCACAATCTAAAGCCAGGGAATTATACCTTACTATAGCAATTTCCAGCCTATGGTGGCAGGAGAAAATTACCAAATTTAAACACATTAAATTGTCTCTATTTTTAATGTAAATTGCCTATATATCCCATTAAAGAAAGGTAATGATTAAAACTTTTCACTGTTAATTGAGGTGCTTCTTGCTACTGAATGAACAAAGGGATTTTAAACATGAAGTGTTAGTCTCCTTTATTTTGCTGATTACTGTCAGTAACATTGACTATTCCAAAATTTTTGTCACAGAAGAATAGTGCAAAGTCTACAAAGATTGTAATAAATACAGGTAATTAAAATAACAAGGGAATCAGGCTTGAAAAAGTTTCTCTCGGTAAAATTGTACTCATCAATACGTCTTCCTGTGCATTACCTTTGAGTTGCTTTTGATAACAGACACACTAAAACAAAAACCCAACCCAAAAAACCCATGGTCATCACACCTTTCTTTGTGCTTACCCAGCTGCATGGACAGCAGTTACAATATTTCTGTCATGATTTTCAAAAACACACTGCAGATGAGGTGTTTGCTAAAGATTTGTCTCTTCTCTAGAAGTTTTATGAACTATATCACACCAAATTATACCTGAAAGGACTGAGTCGCTTTATATAGGACTACAATTTTTTTCTGGGAGATGAGTAAAGGTTATTCTTCATTAAACACACTCGTAAAGCATTCTTGTCTTGTGAATCTGGGTGACACTAAAGCAAGTGAGTTTGGTTAAATTGGGATTACCAAGAGCTGGTGGGCAGTCTACATGACTGGAATGTTTTAATCACAGATGTCCAGATGGATTAAAAAAAGGTCTCTAAAGATGTCACTTTATATTAGGCACCATCCACAGACAACAGTCTCAATTAATAACATATATATGTATGCAAGCTTATTCCACAAAGCTGGGATAAATTATGAGGGAGGCTGACTTGAAGGAAAAGTTAAGATAGAAATATATGAAAGTAAACTGGCAAATTTTAAGAAGCAATTCTTGATGGCTGTGGTTCCAGAATGAAAATGACTTTGGCTAACATTTATTAGGTGTGCTGAAAAATCTATGTTGAATTATGAATTATCACTAAGAAAGCAAATGGAAAATAAATGGAAATAAAAGCAATTAATGTAAATTATAAATTAAAAGGTGAAAAAAATTACGAAAGGAGCTAAAGATATCATGGGAGATTCCATGCCTAGCATGTCTTCCTGCAATATGAGGATTAAAAGAATACTAGTAACAAAATAAATTCGAGTAATGCTGTAAACATACTGCTAGGTATTCCTGATTAAAATAAGAAGACCACAGAAAGCATTTAAATTAATATTTCTAATGTTTTTGAAAGAAAGTTTCTGGCATGTTTTTTTCATAAAGCAATAATGGAGTATTTCTAGTCTGCTATGCTAGAAATTCATACAAGTAAAAACCTTCAAGGGGTAATATTTGTTTATCGACATATACAAATGATTTCAATCTTCTGAACATGTAGCCTTTTACTAAAGCTTACTTTCCACAGTATGGAAATTCAGGAAGCGTAGGAATATTACAAGAGCATGTCAAGAAGTGAAATAACCCAGACTATAATAGACCACTAACATTTTAATATAAAGAAAGCTTGTGAAAAAACTGATAGGAAATTCAGTTGTCAAAGAATTAAGATACAGTAATTCCAGTCAGCATGAGTCTACAGAAAATATGTCTTTTCAGATAAAAGTAATTTCATTTTTTGATGAGATGTCAGGTTTCATTGTTAGCGCTAATTGTATAAACGTAAGGGACTCCAGATCTGGTTAGACATTAACGAACTGGCCAACTGACAGATTCAAAAAATGGATGTCAATGGAAAATAATTGTCAAATGGAGCATTTCTAGTATGGTTTCATGGGGACAGGAACAAGTCCCAAAGGTTTTCATCAGCGATATTGAAGTAATGTATCACCCCAATAAAATTTCCGGGTGAAACAAAATTTGGTAGAGTGATAGATAACGGCAGAGTCATTTGATCCTTTTAGAAGGAAATATAAGGCAGAAAGAGACCACCATGATACTCTTCTCTGAACTTTAATATAGATTCTAGCTGACTTGACTGAATCAACGTATTTGAACTAAGAGTCTATGTCTCAGAAAAATATCCAAGCATGTTTATGAAAAATGCTCCAAATAATCTGCTGCACTGCAAAAATCACTGCTTTCCTGAGCAAGTTGTTCCACTAGTTACTTATTTAATTATTTAAAATGGGTGCTTTATCTTGAATCTGAATTTGTCTGGCTTCAAATTGCAATGATGGTCTTGCAGTTATGGCAGTGAAGTTTTTTTGAGAGCTGAACCAGGCTTGGAGGTGCTTTTCTCTCCCTTTAACATTAAATGGTTGGGGTTATTACTTCCCTACGTCACATAATCTCATGTTAGATAGGGTGGGTGTGGGCCTACATCTCTCTCAGGCCTAAAGTTCACCTGAGAGACTCAGAGTAAGTAATTGCCATTGTTAGAAACATGGTAGCTCCGTTGTGTTTCTACCTACATGGAAAAAGACCTGGCCTTTAGTATGGTAAGGACAGCTGAACATTTCTGAGCACATACCATACCACAATACCTACATGAGAGTAGGCTTCATGCATGTCATTAGCTTTACTTCAGTTTCTGAGCAGAGATCCCGGAAATGAAAACCCATGCAAATATACCTGTGTAAATAACAACAGAAATCAGAAGGGGGCATGGAGAACTGTGATCAAACAAATAAAAAACATTAAAAAACAGATAGAGTGCTCATAAGGTTCTGCTTCATGGGAAGCAGAATTGAAATGTTCGGGTAGATATTGGTAGGCTAGCTGGGGGCATTTGCTTGGTAATTAAGTTTCTAAGCATTAGTGGGTCTTGTTTGATAATGGTAATTTTTCACATTAAAATTGTTTTAGAGAGATTGAGGGTATTCAACAGTTACTAATTTTTGAATGAAAACAAGAGTATTTAGGCGTTCTCTACGTGGATCAAACTAAAATCAACTGAAACCACATGTTGAAGAGTATTCACTAGTCACTTCCAAAGCAAAGTGCTGCATTTAAATCTATAACTTAAAATTTCTCATTATTTTCCATCCTCAATCCCTGTGTAAATGTTATTGGAGAATCGATGGAGCCTGTGAGACATGCAATTGGTATGGATTTCATAAGAGGCTGAGCTCTAAATGAACATGCTTTCACTACTAGGCAAAAAGAGCTATGTACAAAGGAGGAGACATTCCATTCTGGCACATGCTGTCTACGCTTCGGTTCTTGACCAAAACAAAAGATTTATTTTAATCCTTTGAGGGTTGCAATGTCTCAGCTTTCTTAAATGTCATTATGGCTTAAAACACAAGGGAACATTCAGCATCTCAGGGAAAGATGCAGCTCAGCACACGGCTGAGAATATTGAATAAAAACTAATTTTTATATGGCATTCAAATAAGTAAAAACAATTGATAATCTGACTTTATAAGCATGTGGACCTTCTTTGTAGAAGGTTCTATTCTTTGTTATCTGCAGAGTCACGAAATCTATACCCCGAGATCCCCATTTCTTACATGAAAATAATTTTCATAATTTTAATTATTCAATTAGGTATAAGTTAGCTGCCAACATTTCAAAAAAACCCAAAACCATTGGATGGAGACAAAACTAAATAGGCACCTGAGTCTATAGTGTATTGAAGTAACAAGTCGGCTTCTTCTATGACTAAAAAGGGGAATAATGCAGTTCAGTTTTCTTAAATCTCTAATGTACTCAACATGAGAAACTGAGAGGTGAAGAAATAATGAAAGGCTGAAATCTATTTTTTCTAAAATTTTTAAAGAAAAACTATCATTTAATTTCACTGACCATGAATAATTCTTATTTTTTTAAATAAACCGATTCAGAAAGGTCTCAATGTGAGAAGTAAACAATTGCCTGTGATAGCAGACTGCCAGGGAACGCAATGGTGGCTACTTTGCTTACTTCGCTTTTACTAGGATGCTGTTTGTTTACTCACAAATGTCACTTTCCTGAATAGTTTTCTTATTTATGCAACATAGCTAATAGTTTTGCTTAACAAATAAATCTTTACTTGTTAACTTTTGCATTTAACTGTTTTCAAATTTGTATACAAAATTAATTTCACTCAAATCCAGACTAAAACATAACCATTACGTTCATTGTTTTCTAAGAAAAATAATGTAGAAATTAAGAACTTGAATATGTAAGGCTATCTTTAATTTACAGAAGTAAATTGTGTATCTTCTCATCTAGCAATAAGAAATACTGTATCCAATTGCAGTACCACATTCTGGTTAAGTTACAAATTACAAAGAATCTGTAAAGAATGAAATTTATCAAGAAATAAATACAAGAGAGTTTTAGCTTGGGAAAAATCACCATGAGAACAACAACAAAGAAAATGAAAAGTCATTTTAAATTACTAATTTGAGCATATTTGTATTTCTTTTGTATCTTTAGAAATATTAAGAAGGGAAGGATTTATAAAGCCTCATATGTGTTTTTTAAAGCCACCAATTACTTACTAAATTAAAAGAGTATTTGTCCTTATCAGGTGCAAGACTAGTTATAGTAAACAAGTTAAACTAAAATAGTAGCAAAAGGGTTAAATGAAAGAAAAAAGAAACCTTGCTTAAGTTCTCAGTCATCTCTGCTTACTTTGTAATACAAGTTACTACTACTTTTTCCACACTGTCAGTGCTGAAGACAACACAGGAAAATAAGTAGAATTGTATTCTAGCTTGCTCTTCATCAGCAAAATTGTTTACTAAGTCCTTTTTCTCAAAGAAGTTTTGCATCTTCATAGGGATCCATAAGGCAGATGTCCTTGCAAATTCTGAATGTTCATGCTCCTACCAGACTTTGATATCAAAAGTAGAATTCACAGTGCTGTTTTTTTCAAATGGGAGAGAAAAATGGACAGACTTAATCTTGAAAACATGAAGAAATAATACGAAACTTCTCAATAACAGTTACAGGTGTCTGTTTTCCATGGTAGGACTAAATGATGGCATTTTAAAATTGAAAATCTTTGCACATCACCTGTAATATATTAATCTGTCCAAGCACCTCCTCCAAGGCAGCTAATCAGTCTTCTGGTTTTTGCACCTTTACTCCAGCTGCAAAAACCTGCATCCCTTTCATCAGCAACTAAACTTTTATCTTCATGAATGACCTGAATGGCCTTGCGGCAAAATGGAGCCTTAGGAAGCTTGTAAAAGAAAAAGAAAATCCTGCTGGGTTACGAGGTTGGTTATTCCCTGTCAAGCCTGAGTGGATTCCACACAGAATACAAATCAAATCTCCAAGTGAGGGTGATGGACAGAATGATTTGGGTCTCCTGTACGGTCTACCATACTTATGAACCTTATTTTGAATATCTGAACTTTACAGTTGTTGTCCAGTGGAAATAACCTTTAGGTACTTTGTGTGCAGCTTATGTCAGAAAAACTGTCAATTCTCTAATAAAACACAAGGAATAACTCCTTGAAATAGAATTGTTTCAACTTTTATGTAGAAGACATCTCAGATTTGAACCCTAACTTTTTTCCTATGAAAATTTACTGCTAGTGTATAACTATTCCACATTTGAATTCCACAGTCGATTATGAGGAAATATACTCTGCTTTAAATCTTCTGTCTCTACTAAATTATTCGTCTATACAATTATTTTGCTTAGTGTATTAATTTCAAGGAAAATTAAATTGTCAGCTCAATACTTGAAATCTAATGAATAATATTTGGAAGATCTATTTTCTTACTATACATTAGAAAGCAAGTAACATTATATCTCCAGGCATTTTTAAAATGCATCAAACAGAAATTTCCTAATAAGAAGGATATTTCATAATCTTGAATGCATAAACATATATATCACAAGTGAATTGCTTACTCCTCTGCTTTTACACAAATTACTTGAAAGTTGTGGTTTAGAATAATTTTTTTAGCAATTTTTAAATAAACAAGGTGGGAAATTGTTCCCCTGAGACTTCATTAAGGCTTTATAAATGCTTACAACAATTAAGATAGATGAAATCAATATATTTACACCGCTTCATTCAATGGTTCATCATGCTCTACCATTTAAACAATGAAATACAATTAATAAATTGTTAGATCACTTTTTCTTGATTTATTTGAAAATGTTTCGGCATATTTTAACATCATTTTTTGAAGTAGCAAAATACTCTAATGTATAACATTAATAAGCGGTGATAGACTTTACTATAAATATTGCCTCTGTTGCCAAGTAAAGTTACATACAAAGCATAACATTGCAAACATCAGTTCACTCATTCTAGTGGTAATGAAAACATGGGCCTTTTGTATTACTATTTGTGTATGCTTTTTCTGTGGCTACACATTCTACTAAAATACCTACAAAGCAGCATTAAAATAGTAATGGCTCTGTTTGGAGTGTGGTTTTTTTAATGTCAGCAGATTGTTGGCGCTAGGGTTTTTCCAACATTTTTAGAGCTGTTAAAGTACATCCCTAAACCTTCAATACTGTTATTTTATAGGTAGAAATTCTTAGTAAGTAAAAGGTAGACAGAAGTGTTGACCATGTTGAAATGGCATCTAAAATGGCTCTCTATCTAGTGACTGACTCAAAACCTTTTGATACAAACAGAAATTCTCTCACTGATGTCAGCTTTCATTTAATTACATTTACCAAGGTGGCAGTTTCTCAAAACAGGATCGATGAAAAAGTATGGTGGAAGTAAAGTGCTCAGGTGCTCCATTTCTGTAGTGAGGCCCACAACCATTTGGTGAATGGCCCACTACCCAATCCAGCGTGTCAGCTTTAGGCATATTCCACTGGCTTAAATCTCTCAGAACAGATGCATAGGAAGTAACAAGCTCATTGATGTTTATTAAATATGGTGTAGGCTCCAATTTGTAAAACGGAGCTGCAGGTACAAAGGAAATTTATGGTTAGGCTTGCGGCATCTCTGAAACACAAGTTCCTTTACTACATGACATTTGAACAGGAATTTCAGGAATACAACTTTGGAATTAAATATCTAAATTCTTTTAATGTATGCCACTAAAGGGAATTCATCATGAAAAGGAAAGTGTAGATCTGTGAATTTAAAAAAAATGGGTGTAACAAAATGGTTAACCATAAGACGGCAACCAAGCTTTCTTTGCTTGTTCTCACTGCATTTCATTCATAGTGACTGTTGGCAGCACTCAGTGTGTGGAGTTTATATATGTATTTATAGATATATACATATTGCTTATATAGGAAGCATAGACACTTGAAAATAATTTTGTTTTCTCAAATCATTTTACAAAGGCCAACTTGTCCCCTTTAAAGCTGCAGCTCTTGAACTAGAGACATCTGAACTGGATATCTCTCCAGATTTGTCCAAAGGTGCTTTATAAAAAAAGTGTTGTTTTCTAAGCGACTTAATTAAATCAAAAAAATTATCCTTCTGTTCTAGCATTACACAAACAATGCTACAAAGCATACTGAGTTGGTCAAATTTTAAGCTCTGAGTCTAACATAACTCATTCTTTAGGAAGTAAAGCTCTTTGGCTCATGTTAGTTTTGCAACTTCTGTTATAAAAATATTAAAAGAAGTTGTAATAATATAAGAAAAAGAAGAATTGTTCTGAGTGGTTTAAGCCTTCTTAAGAACTGGATTATGAATGATTAAAATCAGAAGATTAAATTGACTACTGAACCTCAAAACTTCACACATCCTCATTTTAGATACTTCTGTGTCTGATGAACTAGACTGACAACAAAATGACAGAAAAATCCCATTTAAGTGTCAGTCAGTGCAATGCAATTAATTTGGTGTTAAGATGGAACATTAGTATATTTTGTAATAGAAGTTAAAACATTTTTGTAGCATCGTGACACTTACTACATCTATCTCAATAACTACCACAGCTTTTCTAAAGAAAAAAGGAAAAACAAAAAGTCTGCAAAGTGAAAAATGAATAGGCCTTTTTATACTAAATTGTTACCAACCAGACTGGATATTGATAAAAAGCAAAAAAATTTTCCAGCAGCTTCTGTGAACTAGGAGGATCTATATATGCCTATAACTATGTGTCTGTTATTGGCCACAGAAACCGGAGGCAACGAAGAATAGCTTGTATTTGACATAGAACCATGATATCAGAGCTAAACCCCTGTGATTTCAAGATGACTGAGGATGACTTGGCATTTACAGTACCACAGCTGCATTTTAACAGGAAAAAAAAATAAACCAAACTATAGCAGATACTTTAGGAGGAATAACCAAGGTGGTGGTGGGGAACAAATATGTTGTCTCCTGTTCCTTCTCTGTGGCAGAATCCAAGTACAAATACCAGCCCATGTGATGTTAGACAACGTGTAAGAAAAATGTTGGACAGATGGACTGACAATGGCACCTACCAGCATACAACAAATTCTAGCTAGAATACAGGTGTTCATGCTTAAACTTGCCAGGTAGCCAGGAAACATTTGAGGGGGAGGGAATAATCATGATGAACAGAGGAAGGAGAGAGGAAGAATGATACTCTTCAGTGCTTCTCCTTTAGACTTCAGCCTCTGTAAATTAGCATGACAGATGTATGATCTGGGAATTTTTCCAGATTAATTTTTAAGAAATTAAAGCATTCAGCACTGGTTATGCTAGGAATGTTTTGGTTTTACTTTTTTTTTTTCTTCTTTTGGTCTGTCACAATGTCATGGGTACTTACAGATCCACTCTGATCCCACCCTTGATTACTTGAGAACTTGGACGGTTAAACCTGGTTGCCAGGACTAAAAGAGCAAAACTTACTTTTCTCATTGAACTTAAACCTCTTTAAGACTCTAAAGAAACTTCCTTCATGCTGTTTTTATTTGTATGACAGCGAACTTGGAAATACCAAAAGAGATCAGCGATCTGCTGCACTAGATGATGTAAAAAACAGGTGTCAAAAATCTAAATAGTCAAAGAGTATTTAGAGTGTCAAAGAGTAATTATTTGCATTGTAATATTGTCTACAGACCACAACCTTCAGGTGCCACAGAAACAGAGCAGAGACATGGCCCTAGTTCAAAACAGATTATAAACTAAGTGAGAGAATACAGTTAGCAAGCAAATGCAACAAACTAGAGAAATATTATCTGTTTTCCTGATGGCAAACTAAGCTACGAAAAAAGTAATAGCTAAGTCCATATTGTGAAGGCTTTGAACAATTATTTTGCATAGCTCCTTGAAGAAACAGACTCACAAAACTGCCTACCTGCGGATGTGTGTTCTCGAGTAAAGCGCCTCAGCTTCCTAAATACAGGTTGGTGGGAGTATACACAACTACTTAAGTCCTGAAGCTGCAAAGCGGTTAGAGTTGAAGTCTCAAAAAGACTTTGAAAGCAGGCTTTTTCCCATCTGTTTGGCCTATAAGATTTAATTCATTTAACCAAATTGAGTCTCATGTGAAGGAATGGAAATAACTCACCATATATACTTGGGAATCTTTTCACCTATTGTAGCTGCCTGAAAGACAGAAATCTCACCTAACCAGCAGTCTGGGCTCCCTGTATAGTTAAGAGAGAGATAGAAATATTCCATAGGGTGAGTCATCTTCTTAAAATAGGATGATTGACGTTGTAGAATTACTTTTCCTTCTCCTTTAATTACAGAGGGAACCCTGACCAGCTCAGAACAGATACATACCCTTACATTGAGTAACATTAGGTGAGATGAATTGGAAGACAATTTCATTACATGGCAATAATGAAGGCATGAGTGGAACACTATTTGCGGGGGTTTCTTATAAATTTATTGGAGGAAATAATTCATGCAGCAGAACAGGTTGAGATACAGAGGCATTCTCCATTCAGATGTAAGCTTCTATATCTGGTTTATTTCTCTAAAAGCAGATTAAAAAGGGATTTGTTGAGAGTATAGGAATATGTAAAATGAAAAAAAAAAAAAAAAGCCATTTGTTACTCTAACAAAACAAAATCCAACATGATTCAGTGAATGAAAAATGAAGACGTATTCAGACAAGACATAAACTCCACACAGAACACAACAACACAACTGGAACAAAGAAATTCTTGTAACTTCCAATTTTTAAATAAAGATGGGATAACTTTTTGAAGAGTAGGCTATAATCCTAATAGGTTACTTCAGAAAAAATGATTGTAGGAGTCTAATCTAGCTTTAAATTCTCTTCCATCTTGGAGGCCTGCCTGACTGCAAAATCTGGAAGGACGGATATCTTCAGATGACTCAAACTATAACATGATTAACAGGGAAATGGCCTTTGTTACAGCGGAGGCCTACATTCCCTACTTTCAGGAAACTGAACTATTGAAGCATGTGAATTGTCCCAGCAGTAGATGTTTCTCTCTTAAGTCCCATATCCTTGCGGCTTCTGGAAAAAGCAAACATCTACTTTTTTCCCTAAATTATTTTTTGGACTATAATCTTTGTGACAGTTTTAGTGTTGAGAGAGAGCCTCTGAGCTCATTCCCCAGTCAACCCCTATTTTGAAACTATGCCAGTTTGAGAGGGTGTCAAGCTCTTCTCGCAGTGCTACAGGGACTCATAAAAACAATTGATTTAAGCATGTATTTCCATTTTAAAGGAGTGTTCAAGAAATACTCTTCTTTTGTCTGATCTTTGCTTTGAGCCTCTTCCAGATTTGTCAGAGGTTTTCAATAGAACTAGATTTTATCACTTGTATTTTTGTCACCTTTCAAAAATTCTGTGAATTTATTTCCCTTTGAATTGGTTTGCTTTATATGCAGTTTTTGATATCTCATAAGTTTCTGTTAAACATATAGTGTTTATGCAACATGATATCTTTTTAATTGCCGTATAGACATTGGGGTCTACCGACCTCTCACACTGGATACCAGACTGTTAGAAGTCAGCTGCGTTCCACGATCAATACAATAAAAAGTTCATAAGTAGAATAATTATCTCCTCCTCCCTTCCTGTCCCTCAGATGTTTATTACATATCTACTTTTCACACTATAGATACATTTCAATGAGCCTGTGAGCTTTGTAAATTAAAGCATAGATTCTAACATGTTGTTTATTTTTTTAGTTTAGTTGGGGTTTTTTTTTTTTTGTTTCTTTTTTTAACACAGCTATTGCTGTAATGACACTGGGAAAATATGTCTGTTTATTGTAGACCAAATAGTTTCCTTAAAACATTCTAAACACATGCAAAAGTTCATGATGCATAATGATTTGAGTATTTCTTTTAGGTAGGTGTTCTGTATTTCAGAGGATCCATATGTGCTACAAACAGTGAACAATCAGGAACACTCACTGATTATGATATGATTCTTTTTTGGCAGCCTCTTTCTGTTGCTCTGACAGAATTGTAGTGATGCATTAGTCATTTGCATAGAAAAGATCTTGGTCCATGACAGTCATTTATTGGTAGTGCCATCTGCACTTTTTGTGAGTAGATTCTAAGATTAAAAAGTATATTTGGTTCATTGGTGCTTTAAAAATTGAGATGCAGTCCTAGTCCTTTCCAGCTAACGCTGAAAAAATAAATAAAAAGTGTAACTTGTTTTCTTATTATGAACTAAAGCTTAAGAATTAATTAGGAGGACTGAAACAAAAAAGTCAATTGAATCGTACAGTAGCTCACAAAGAGCCCTGAGTTTTTCACTTTATCTCTAGGCATTCACATTGTTGTAATATATATATTTCCACATGTACTTGCAAAATGCCCATCATTCTTCTGGAGCTATTTACATAAATTTTCTTGTGCAAAGCCCCAGTCATAACAGCAGTAAACATACAGTTCCTCCTCCTCGAGGTCTTCTTATTTGTATGATCATTTTGTAGACATTACAGGAGAAATCTAATGCTCAATAAGAAAATATTCGTCTTCTGACCGCAGGTGTCTGCAAATGGAAAGAATCATACTCAATTCAATTACTGGTAGAAACAAATTCCATAACTGAGTATTCTTCTCTGCGACTGCTCTGATCCTATTAAGTGCACTCTAGAGGATGTAAATTTAAGAAGCATCGTCTGTTGCTGTTGCCATGCTAAGACTCATGGAGTTTGCAGATCGTTGAATTAATTAGGCTCAGGCTCAGGCTCATGCAGGGCGTTTTAGATTAGTGAGCATGTACTGAATCCAGAACTAGAGCAAAAAAAATTCTCACACTTTCACACAATTTACAGAATTACTTACAAACCTTTGTACTTTATGAAAAACAGGCCATTGAAGATCCAATCTTAACAGAACACCTTACCTCAGAATAAACTACATAGTGCCTATTCCAAGATACAAACTTGAGGATTCCCTGATGTTCAGATATTTAAATGAAGAACAGAAAGTGAAGTTTTGGCTGTAGTAAAAAAACCCAGATCTCTCCTTGACTTAATAGGGTGGGGATTTCTAGCAGGGATTTTAAGGCAAAGCAACTTTACTGTTCCTAAAATGTGAAAAAAATTAAGTACCATTCTCTAAGAGTGATTGGTATGCATCATCAAGGCATATAGGAGTTTCCGCTCAGCAGAATTTATGCTGTGGTGATAGAGTGAAACAATAACTTGAGAGTTAGTAAGCAGAGATGAAGGAGTGTTTTTTCCTCTCAGATTCATCAGGACAACTGTATTTCTTCTTCTTCCATTAGTTTTTCAGATCTACAGTACACAGTGACTGATAAAATAATTCCTCAGCTAAGTTGCAGCATTCATGACAGAAACTCATACCCAAACTCCAATAGATTTCACAGTCTTGTCTGTTCTTCCCACATGAAAAAGGAGCTTTTTCTATGCTCTTAGCAATACCATCTTCAGTTTTAGGGATGATATTGTGAATCTACCAAAAGTACAAGTTTCTTGCACTGCAAAATAGCAAAAGTTTGCCTGAGATATGATAGGCAAATGACAAGACATCTAGGAACTTAGATTATTGTTTCAAAACTTTTCTGACAAGTACTTAGGACATTATTGCATAATTCTTTGTCATTTCATTAAAAAAAAATACTTTACATGTATTTTAGTTTCAAAGGTCTAGAATATAAAAACTTGATGAACATTTAATCAATAATTTAAATTATAAACAATTCCAAGTAAAAACATAATTTCCTGAATATTTAAGGATATATTTTGTACCCCAGTTTAGGGATGACTTATTTTTTAATCACTCCATTAGTATAGGGTGGGAAAGCTAAATTAGATAAATGGCTACAACTAGCCTATATTCGCTGAGGAAAACAGTGATTTAATGCTGATTTTTCTTGATTTTGTGTGTGTTTCAAATAGAAGTTTTAAAAGGCTATACTGAACAGTAATACATTTTGAAACAACTATTCCCTCAACAGTAAATAGCTAAGGCAAAATGTGATTCCTTCTTCCAAATGCCTGTGGATTTTAAACTACAGAGAAATACTAAGAGCCATGCAAGCTGCACTCCATTTCTGCCGCTTACTTGGGTATTTCTTACAAAATCACGTAACAAGTAATTTTCATTTTTCCTTTGCAGGACTCTGTTTAATCATCCACAGCATAAATATAATATACATGTGCAAAGTACATGCTTCAGTTAGTGCTGTAAATTTAATGAATACTTCTAGAGCATTCTGCGATCCTAAGAAGGAGGGCCTCATGTAAGTATAGAATACTAGTAGATGTCTTGCTTTCTTCTGCAAACAACAATGCTTAATTGCTCCTCCAAATATGCCTCTCCAAGGGAATGCAAGACATGTTTGAGGAACACAAGGGGGACCTTCTATTGTGGAATGCTCTAACAGGCTCTAAGCAAAGTGGTAATAATGGCGGAATTCGCTTGAGAGAGGAGGGCAAAGTAATACGGAAAAAATGACAGAATACCATTCCGTCACATCCTTCCCTTTTGTCTGAGGCAGAACTACAGGAACTAACAGCAACAAGGGGTCTTAGATAGTGACAAATCAGTATCAGAATGTTCCAATTTATTGGATTATACATTACCCATTAGGATATCTTTAACCTGCACAAATTTTGCAGCTGCATTGAAAAGGAATCAAACTTTTAAATGAAAACTATATCATGATTTCAAAATATATCTGTAATTTTATTTAATTTTGGGGGGAAAGGGAAGATTATAGAATAAATTATAACGTTATAAATTTCAACCTACTTATACAACAAGTTTTTCCAGTGGATATTGTAACACTAATATTACAGCACAGAGACATTATCAATGCATACAAACATGAGTCAAAATAGAACCATATTGGGCAGCATAAAGCTTTGGAACATTCAACTAATGATAATGAAAACTAGCTTATAAAAATTCAAACAGCATTTTGTGAAACTATTATAAAGCTAGAAGCTTGGGAATTAGACAGAGTACCCACACAGCAGGAGAGTACAAATGAACACCTACGCAGATGGCTGCTATAAGAACTGAACAACCACCATTCTATATAATAGAAAGAAGCAAAATGAAGTGCCGATTGTAAGTGGTGCTTAACTTTATTAAGCTAAGAGAACACTATTACTGAAAGTCTGTATCTGACAAAGGGAAATTACTTTGTTGTAATCATGTTCGTGAGCTGTCTTGAGCAGTCAAAGGCCTGCCATTCATTTAAATTAAACTGTAGCCTTTAAAATGTTAATTAGATGTTACAGCCAGATGCAATATTGAAGAACCTTTAATTTATAAGTTTCAACCATTTTTCTTGAAACATTCTCACATGTTTGTAACAGAACAACAGGCATGGATTTGTGACAAAATCAAAAGACTAACTTACCATATATATTCCTTTTGTTGTCTTTGATAGCTCTTCTATATGCATTAAGGAGTACATACAATAAACACCTCTTTGAAAGGTATATTTCTGAAGTTAAAATAGAAGACAGAACTTGACTGTATAATAATTTTAAAAAAATATTTTTAAGACATTGCTTTTCCTAAGGTTAGAAAAAGCCTAATAAAGAAAATCTACTTTTGCAGTACTTCACTGTTCAAAATGCTTGAAGTATTCCCAATTTACATGGACAAATTCAGCAGGACCAATTGTAGTATTATGGCACTAACTGTTTATGAAAACAAAACTATTAAGCTGACAAAAGCATGTTCAAACAGCAATATTGATAGTAGTGTGAAATACAAATTGAACCTTCCACCCACCCAGGAGTAATAATTAGAATTAGATTCGTGATACAGAATGTTAAAGCTCAGGGGATGATAAAGTCACTAAATGAGGAAAAAGTTTTTACATGGAACAAGCATCTGCATTTGCTAAGCTCAAATTTACATCATCAAAAACNTATATATAATAGAACAACCAATTTTTAGGTAGACTTCTAAACTTTGTTACAATTTAGAAAGACTTTTTTCACTTTCAGTTCATGTCCTGTTTGACTTTAGTTGCCTGAAACTTGTTACTTGCTAGGTTGTTACTTCCACCAACGCCACAGCCTTGGAAACTATATAATCATTACATATACTTGCACATATATCCTTGTATCTCACATAGAAAAAAAAATNCAAGCATCTGCATTTGCTAAGCTCAAATTTACATCATCAAAAACATTGACTACAAATTATACTGTCCACTATATTTTCAAAGGTGCTGAGCACCTGCTCTTCCCACTGATTCAAACTTGAGCATCGCTGCTCAGCACTCCAAAAATAAAAAATTCACATTGCCATGACAACATTAATGAAAAAAAAAAAAANATATCCTTGTATCTCACATAGAAAAAAAAATTCAGATAGAAGAATTTTCATGCTTCATTAGAATTATTTTCTTTGCATCCCTAGCAGTTCCCAGCTGATCCAGGTTTGAAGGTACTGTGTTATTATTTGGATATTTTGGGTGAGGTAGCAATGCTAGAATACGTGTAACAGGAGAGATAGGTTACTGTGATGTAATTCTGTAGTCCTATTACTAGGTCTTGTAATCCATACAAGCAGAGAATGAAAAAAAAAATCGGAAGGAAAAAAAAACGCAAAAAAAAAAAAGAGAAGAAAACGCTAGAGAAAAGTTTTGTTTCATTGGTNAAACTAACAACTGTCTGGGTTTTTACTAGACTGACTTAGGAAACAGAGAATGTAAACTTCCAACTCTGTTGTGTTTTGGACTCTTAGTTTTCATGTCTAGTATTTAGTCTCCTTGAAATAATATATNCACCAACGCCACAGCCTTGGAAACTATATAATCATTACATATACTTGCACATATATCCTTGTATCTCACATAGAAAAAAAAATTCAGATAGAAGAATTTTCATGCTTCATTAGAATTATTTTCTTTGCATCCCTAGCAGTTCCCAGCTGATCCAGGTTTGAAGGTACTGTGTTATTATTTGGATATTTTGGGTGAGGTAGCAATGCTAGAATACGTGTAACAGGAGAGATAGGTTACTGTGATGTAATTCTGTAGTCCTATTACTAGGTCTTGTAATCCATACAAGCAGAGAATGAAAAAAAAATTGGAAGGAAAAAAAAACGCAAAAAAAAAAGAGAAGAAAACGCTAGAGAAAAGTTTTGTTTCATTGGTTGTTTTTGCAGCAATAAAATTAAACATCCCACCAGACTGTAATTGGGATTGGGTTCTCCCTCTTACCCAGTCTTCATTATTCTCTTTCAGGCAGCTGTTTCCTAGTAGTATTATAAGGAAAGCTAGGGTACTTCTGGACGGATTCCTGTGTCTCTCTTGTCCCTATAGCCTCTTTCTGAACCACCTTGTTGTAGAACATAATGAAATAAATCATCTAATCTGTGTCAGGCATTTGTAGAGCATCTAGGTGTTTTGTCAGACTTCCATGTCCATGACAGTCGCGTTATTGTGGACCTTTTGCCGTGTAAAATCTGATTCATTGAACATGGTATACAGTTACTCAGTAGAATTAGACGAGTGAGCTAACTTTAGTTCATGCATTTTAAGTATATGTAATTATAGCACCAACACTAGTTTGCTCGCACTCCCTTTCTACACCTCATGCTGACATTTCCATAAAAGCAGTGCAGATTTATTATTCAAGTGGTTAGGTTGGTCTTGAACCCATGGTGCTGTTAGTGTTTTCATTTTAATAATTTATTGTGAAAATGAAGACACTGTGAATACAACAATATTTGTCAGATAAAAAACCATAAAATCAGCCATTCAGAAATTTATTTTTTGCTTCACTTTTTAGTCCCTTATTTTTAAGGTGCTAAAACATTTCGGCTTAAGAAAGCTAATCACTTGGGTTAACTGGAAAGTCTCCTCTTATAAAAACGCTGCAGACACTTTTGGTAGAAATAATACATTTTCCTTCTTTTTATTTGAATGAGCTTCCTTCTTTCTTCCTGCCTCCCACAAATTTCCTCTTCTGAAAAGAACTTAGAGGAACACAGAATTCGGCAATATTTCCAGTACACGTTAGTGCTTGGATATTGTCACTTCTATATAAAGCAAATATTAGCCTTTTAAAGGAGTCATATTTCAAGGATCAGGTGGGAAGCACAGAAGTGTTGGATGCACCTCACTGCACTGCTGTTCATCCTCAACACTTTGCACAATGTGAGAATGTTTAATAATTCCAACCCAGCCTACAGATAAGAATCTCTGGTGTCACATCACAACCGACAGTGCTGGTGTGAGATTTGTAGTAAAACAATATTCCAGCTGTAGCTTTCATTTACAGAAATAAAACATCAGAATGGAAGGGAGGTGTGGGGGGGAGAAGATAAACATTTTAGTCTTTTAGCACCATTTATACAAATTACAGTGAAGCTACTAAAAAGGGAATATTGAAAAGTAAGGAAAAAATCGATCAATTAGAGTGTAGAGCTTGTTTTTTATTTTGCTGGCTCTTTTTAAAAATTATCCAGCTAATATTTAACTTTTAAAGACAGCCAATGCAAGCAGATCACCAAATATAAATAGCCTCTTTCCTAAATAAAGTGTGTGGCAACTGTGGGGCAGGCGGTCCTATTTTTCTCCCATTAATCATTAGAAACTTCACATGCAGGAAAAGTCTCAGGGGATATTTTTGGCTGGGAAAAAGATCCTCCCTCCTCAGTTCTAATCAGTCCATCCCATCTGTAATGGTTTTAGAAATTGTTAATGACATAAAGTGACAGTCGAAGGGCTTTTTGGTCTGTCAGTGTAGGGTTTCTTTGCGCTCTCTAACAAACTACTATGTACACTTCTCAAAGCTTCTGGAAAATGATCTGGATTACAAGGGAATAAATTTGATATGCTAGCAATCACAATCAGGAACTGAAAAGAAAGGCTTCCTTAATGCTGTTCTTTCAACTGTAATGGTACTAAGATAAATCTGGCTGAGAGACAAACTGCGTAAGAGGGTTATTAACAGTTAGAATATAGGTTTATATTATAGAATATGTAAAATATACAAGCATCTGAATAAGAAGCTGAGAATGGGAATTTAAACAAGCTTTTTGCTAATTTTATTTGATTCTGAATGCAGCTGTAATTCTAAAATCTAGCAGTTATGCATAAAGACTAAGTGGAATAGTTTTATATCAAATGCTTACAGTAGAGATTGAAAGTCTGTGTGCATGCATATACCTACCTATTTGGAAAGTATTTACAAAATTCAAAGATAAATGTGGAACCAGACCCTGAAGACTTTCCTTGATCAAAACTTATTGTTTGCTGGACAGCAATGCATAATTTGGCCCTGTTGACATACAAAAATATTTTTATTCCATTTCATTCTAAACTTGGAGAATTAAGTCCCTGAATCTCACATTTTTGTATTGAATTTAATTATTTCATATGTCAGACCGAGGCTAACAGCTAGCAAAAGTTTAAAGCATTTCAATTTAAATGTAATACAAAACTCTACTAGAAGATCAAGATGCTTAGTATTACTTTTAGTACCATAAAAACCAAGTAGATCAGATTCTGATTTCTCACAATCAAAAAAATCCTTATTCTTTAGCTGATTAAAAGTAATGAAATTTTTACTTGAAGGAACTCAGGATCTGGCAAGCTGTGCATGCCTGAATAATGTATGTGTATTCGTAAATACGAATCATCTCGGAGTAGGTTAATAATTGATATGGGAATGAAAATTTGCCAAGTTTTTTTAAGACTAATTTCTACAGCTAAACATTATCTTTGCTATTATTTTGTCAGTTTTCATAAAATTTATTACATTAGTGTGTTAGAGAAATTGCTATTTCAAAGACTGACATACATGCTAAGTTGCACTGAAGTGCACTGCTCTGGAGGAACGCTCCATCCACCTCATTTGTTGACAGTCAAAACTTTTAAAAACTACCTGCAAGTGATCTCTGAAAGTCCATATACTTCCGTATTTGCTTCCCAGTTTTCTCCTCATAGAAATATTTTATTGTATTACAACGTCAAATAGGAAATATTAAAGTATCTGTTCCTGAGAAATCACATGCAGCATGAGTGCGGCACTGGATGAGCTGACAAACTCAGTACGCTGCTGCATGACCCTTGGCTATGTGATACTGACAGCTGAAATTCAAGCAGGGAGCTTTTTCTGGACACAGTGTACTCCTCACCTCTTAGTTAAACATCACCATCTTCAGGCAATGACTTCCAACAATTTAATTGTGTCATTCAGTCTGTCTTCAGTAAAAGCAGTGTTTTAAACACTCAGTAGACGCCAAACATCATAATTAATATCTTGGAAGATATCACCATATTGCATTTAAATTGCATGTTCAACCACAAAATATCAACCTAATCTGGAGTGTTACCATAGTAATCTATGAATGATAGGGTTATCATCATACCTCTCCGTCTGTTTACTCCGCAAGCTTTTGCAACTTAGACAGAAGATCTCCAGGCTCAAGTTGTGATACATGTTCTTTAGCTGCTCCTCAGTACCCTGGGTTTGCATAGATCCTTCCATTATTGTTATAAATCAACAGCTAGGAAAGATTGGTGTTTTCTCAACTGAAGTCTCACGTCACCGCTCACTTATTCTACAAGAAAATATGTATTAGGCCTTTTTTGGGTTTTTTTTGGGGGGGTGGGGAAAGGGGTAAGGATTATACGCAGTTTTAGGAATTGGTTGCTGGGTCCACCTCCTCTTGCAAAGCCCGGTTTCTCTTTGTTCTCTCTTCTCTTCATTAGCTTTGTCATATAGCTAGTTCTTCAGTGAGACTGAAGATTCTTGAGACTCAAACTTTGGTTTCCACCCACAAGATTTCAGCTTTCTTACCACATACTTAACCCTCAGTAAGTGTCTGAAACTCACTATACATTACGCATACCTGAATAAATCATACTGCTCTTCTTCACGGTGACATCTTTTATCTATTTTTTATTCATCCTCTATTATTAGGCGTAATATTTCTGCCAAGTAAATTCACGTTGGAAGGTCAAAACACTGTTTTCATGCCATTGAATTTGCTCACTCGGGTGACCTTCTTGGCCAAACCCTCAAATCTTTACTTTGACTTTTAATTTCTTCGTATACTGGAGGTTGTGTGTGGGGCAGGGGGAGCAGGAATTTTGTCTCTACTCCCAGTTCTCTTTTTCTAATTCTTTTTCTGCCTTTGTTGTGGAAGAACATAAGTAAGCGATGAATCTTCTCTCTATATATATATGTGTTGCATTTGGTCAGCAATATATACACCTTGTGAATTTGGATGCCAACACAGTTTCAGTTATTTGGTTCCATAAACAAGCCTAGCTATCCTTAATAGTTGTTGGGGAAAAAATAGTTAGAAGCTACATTGGAAATACTTATCTTGATCGCTAATGAGTAAAATCAATAAGGAAGGAAGTTTGCACCAAGTAAGCAAAATATGACATTTTCTAATAATTTTGACTTTTAGATGATTATTTAGATGATTATTTAGATGATTATTAAAGAAACATCTTCTATTTGTGTTGCATTTTCTGTATCTTCCTTCATCCTACAATAATTATCAAGAGAGTAAATGAAATACAAGGAGTCTCATTTGTATTTCTTTATTTAGGTAGTAACTCTAATTCCCTATAAACAACAGGTAAAACATAAAAAAAAAAAAAGAGCAGAAAAACCCAACCCAAATCAAGTCTACATTATATTGGACTTAGTGGCTAATATTGTTTCTTCCAGTCTTTTCTAGACCAGTAAAATAGTGAGAACCATACTGTCAAGAATTCTGTGGTTATTGCCATCTGCACCACTCTGTTAGGACTTTTTTTCTGGATATAACATAGAAGTTCCACTTTATTTCACAGTGCTGTGATATTTTAAAAGATATGAATTTTATCTATCACTGTCTTCACTTGTTATTCTGTTCTCATTTCTCATCATTCCTTCAGAGACATTATTTGATGCCTCCTCCCATTCCAGCCTCCCTCTTTCAGTATATTGCTCCTACTACTCTGCCCTTGATCAGTAATTTTTCACTCTCTGCACCTCGCTCCTTATGTCAGGATCTCACAATCCTAGCTGTTGACTAAACACCTACCCACATCCAGCATTGTGACCTACCTTCTTGATCTCTCACGAATGTGTAGCTAGGACTTTGAATTAGCATGATCAAAACAGATCTTTTCATTTCCATGTTACGCCTTCCTGCTTACTAAGTTCTCTATCAACACCTAGACCACCCCTTACTTGATGTTAAACGGCCTCAAGATTTGCACACGACAACTTTATTCATAGGAAATTCTGTTAAAATTTGAAAGAAAAGAGGCATTGACTCTTAAATCACAAGCCTTCTGTGATAGCCACAGAAACAATTCTGTTTCACGCTGGCTAAATATTGTAAACTGAGACCTCAATCTTTTTTTTTGGGAAGCTGTGTTCAGTTTGTTACTGTGCCCTCCCACCCTCCCGGTTGCCGTCTGTCTGTCTTTCCAACCTACCACATCCTTTTCGATATCTGGGTCTTAAACTCTTCAAGTCAGAGAATGTCTTACTATTTGACCAGAGAGTAGTTTACTACAATGGGACCATAATTTTTGTATGAGATTCTCAGATACAATACAAATGAAAAAAAAATTGAAGTGTGTGAACTAGGTTCATTATCTCGGTTTAGAATGCTACTGATCATTCTAAATTGAACTTTGGAACAATTTGAAAGTTGGCCAATGTTAATATAAAGATAAATGAAAGAGTTCTGTGGAGCAACTTGTTATGGACAGAAGAAACACAAATCCGACAGACCATCTTGATTTACAGTAAGCCCTATTTTGAAAATTTCAACAATTCTGGTTGTACTGGCCCTCAGCAAAAGGCTCTATTTCATCCTCAAAGTTCTTGTCACATGCTTTATGGTGACCTCCTACTCAGATCTGTGAAAGAAATGCAGAAGATGTTAATATTTTTTCTTCCTTTCTGTTTGACAGTGACATTTTATGTTAATTTAATCTGCTCCTTGAGCTCTCAGAGCCAAAACATTCTGTGGGAGGCAGAATGATGTCATTTTAGTCATAGCATAATTTTTCAGCTGCTAGAACAAGACATATTGTGGCATATTCTTCAGTACTTTTAAAAAGTAGTGAAATATAAACTTAAGGTGATATATTTATGCATGAGGGGGTTACACTGCCTTTTTCAGCTCTTAGAGCTAAATAGCAGGTTTAAAGTGACATCATTCCTCCTCCACCAAATATTTTTGCTTTGAAGCCTAAGGACACAAAATAACCTGACCAAGTAATACCATTGCCAGTTATTGTAACTACAAGAGAGTAAATTGAAATACCAATTTTGTGTTGCATTTCAGTCTGGTTCTTAATTTAAATGTCACCCAGAAGAGACTGTCCAGAGGACAAATTGGTCATTTTGTAAGCAACCGAAAACCAAACTGAAAATAAAATGTGAGTAACATCACTAAAATCCCCCTAGGACTAAACAGATTAGAACCAGCAATCATCACTGAGGATACAATAAATAACTGCTGCATTGCTAGCTCTGTGTTGGAGCCAGGGAACGAACAAAACCAATGGGTCTCTCTAGTCAGATTTTCAAAGGAAAGAAAAATGTTAAGCAATGCAGAACAGCAGTGACACTGTATTCTGTTTCATTTGGTTCAATGTTAAATTTCTGTTCTTTGCAGTATACGCTGAGTTAAAAAGCTGTTCGTGGAAGTCATACGTGAAAATGTGCACACAAGGAAGTAGCAAGCGCTAAAGATTTATCTTTTTATGTCGAACTTTTTTTTTCTAGTCAAGTTTAAAACCAAAGCTATTATTTCATTAGCAACACCTTTTTGCAGGTTATTAACTAAGATGCATGTATTTTAAGCAGTTCATTCACCCTCGGAAAGTGGCTGCTTCTTTGGGCTAATCCAGAAAGTATTCCAGGCTTCTGTCGTGAAAATAGAGCAAATAATCATGATTAAGAAATGCATTTTGAACTTCATTGTTCTCCTCAACTTATCTACTTCAACTGGCTGTGCACCCGGCTTTCGGCACTGCCTGCTCCAGGTGAACTGAGCAGTCACAGTCACTGAGCATGTGACAACGAACGATTGCACAGCGGTGTCACCTAGGCAATAAGGTAGGCATGGTCTGTACAGTCTGGCCATTTATCCCACTGTCTCTTCTGGTATCCTCAGACTCCTGAAGTACCAAGGGGAAGATAAGAATACGTAGATAGACAATAAAAACAGCCCCCCACAAAAAGCCCCTTCTTTTCTCAATCAAATATTTTTTTGCTGTTCCAGCTACAGGGAGTAAACTTTCATATGGGACTTGGCCTATGCTTCCTAATGCCAAAAAGATGTGTTAGTAATGGGACAGGGGAATGTTTACTGCCTTTACTATTTATTTGGAACAAGATATGCTACCTGCAGATTAACAGAATAAACTCAGAGATCTAGGAAGCATCAAAACTCTTGGCAGCATTAGTGCTTCTTTGTGCTCAGGGGAATTAAAACACTCTCTCGTTTGTTGACTGCTATCAGAAAGCCACCGAGTTGGAAGTTTTTCCTTATAATGTCTTTCTTTTCCAGTATACCTGCACTGCAATGTCTAAATTAAAAAAAAAAAAAAAAAAAAAGAACAAAACCAAAACCAACCAACCAAACAAAACACAACAACAAAACCAAACAAAAAACAAAAAACAACTCAAAAATACCAAAAACCCCTCAACTCCTTAAAGGTTGGTGAACTTTGTAACTCACAGCACAAGATTATTTCAAAGTCTGTATACAAAGATAATGCCATTGTACTTTAAATAACTGCCAAATTTTAATTGTATTCTCTTTTTACTGGTAATATCATTCCAGTACTAAATATTTTCTATTAGACATTTGGATGGAGTCTTTTTTCAATCAGTAACATATCTGAGATGTGATAACTGGTGATGATCTCCTACTACTCTCGAGTACAGTGAGGGAGAAAAAATTGATGTGCATCTTTTTCCAGACAAGGTTGAATTATGTTGCTATAGGTTTTTTCATCTATTAGAACTAGTAATAGTTCAGAACCAAAATCTTTGGGTCACTTAGAAATCTAAATCTGGATCCAAATAGTCCTTAACTCCTTAAGGAGGTTGTAAATCCTCCTCAAGCCCATGTCTTTCAAAAAAAAAAGGGTCCAGTGGAGAGATATTCAAAGTGACTAAATTCCAGATACCTAACTCCTCCTAAGTGAAGTTTCATGTTAACAGCTTCCAGATAGTAGCATTTTTTAAATGGGTGGGTAATTCAAACAAACAAAAAATCCTTAGTTATTGAAAGTATTGATTTTTCATAGAATGCTTAATTATTACCTGTAGCTTACATTTTTTCTCTAATAAAGTGTCACACAGACTATATACTAATGGGCAAACTGTACTCACTAACCTTTTAATACTTTACCCTTTTGTACAAAGACTGAACATTATTAGGTAATGAAAGAGTGTATGAGAAAGTAGTAGATTATTTATGATAGAAACAAAATGAAACTAATGGGACAAGATTTGAAAGCTGTGATGCATGAAAGGTGCTATAGAGGCAGCTTTGGCACCATGACAAATAAAGATAAAGACTCAGTGGGAAGCAGCAGTGTGAACATGACTATGAAGAAGAAAGAATAGATTTACTGAATGAATCCTTACCATCTGGTGTTTATTTAATACACAATGGAGGTCAAATGGCTAGTGATCCCTTTTTCTATAGTCCAGTGACCAAAAGAATAGGAAGAATCAATGAATTTATCAATATGTCTGGAAATGTTTCACCATATGATCTGATTGAGTCAATATTATTGGAGCAACAAGTTCATTACTATTTCAGATATGGTTTGGAAGAGGCTCTAAGGATAAGAAGTACATTCATTTTTTCCCCGCTGTCAGAAGTTCCATCAAAATGTATGCCATTGAATAAAAGCAGATGCACTTAAAGAAGTAAAATTTATCTAGTAACATTCAAGAAGCTTGCAAAACAAAAATATATCTCACAAGTCAGAAGCAGAGTTTGTGCTAAGATCTGTGAAATTTTTTCCTCCTTTGTCTCATTTTTTTTCTTTCTTCTCTGCTAGATTGAATGCACATCTGGCTTAAGAAATTATACCATGGACATATTAAATTAACTGAACTGTGTTTATTAGGCATTATACGTAAACAGCATACGCTAAGAGTAAATCTTATGTATATTTAACAGTACTATTTTACATAACATTCTGTCTTCTTTGCGGTTCTCGTAGTTCTATACTTTTCTTCCCCGACACACCTGTTTCCATAATACTTGCCCATACTATAGTGCAACGGCCCGTGTTGACTGGAGTTCTCTTAGCTACTAGATTAATACTGAGATAGTAAATCTGGTGGAAGATTTTAGTTTAGGTTTTCAAACAAGTAAGAATACAAGAGACTTTTTAAAGAATAAGCAGTCAAGTGGTTGAAAACATTCTTATACCAACCTCCAAAACACACAATGTTAAAAGGTGCAATTTAAGGCTGTAATACCTTAAAAATATCCCTCAAACAATAACTTAAAAATTTGGAAAGTACACTAACTAGGTGTTTGCAAGGTTAACTGATGGAACTCCTGACTCCTGGTTTCATCTCTATCACCTGTTTGTTGTATGTCCTTGAGCAAAATTTTTTTTCTTTTTATTTAACTACTTTCAAGGTGAGTATAATAATAAATATGTCACAGGATCACAGTGAGTCCTCATTTTTTATAATATACTTTGAAATCCTTGGCCAGAAAACAAACATGTACATGCTACTTCAGCAGTGACCTCATTTCTGATTACCAAAAAAATCCACAAAGAGTCTTACTTTTAATTAGGACAATTAAATTAACTTAATTTAAAAACTAAAATGTAGATTTTATTATGACTTTTCATTAATGTGGATATATCATGGGAAATAAATCAGGATTAAATATATACACAACCTATTTGTTGTTTCGCCCTTGTATTTAACAAATGACATTCAGCTCTCATTTGTACTGTATTTTAACCCAAAGATTATAAATAAAACTTGGAATAGGAAATAGGTCCTGCCCTCTACCAGTGAAATTCCCACTCTAATTAACTGGATTTCTGGCAATGGGTGACTAGCATGGTAACCCATAGAGGACTTCTATCTTAAGGTATTTACAAGGTTCTTAAATGAGCAGAAGTGAAAATGTGGATTCAAATATGAGTCATTCCCCTATGAAAATATGAAAAATTGAATGAAATGAAGCCTAAGAAAATCTTAGTAATGACTTTGGGAAACATGGAGAAAACTCAATCAGCACCAAAGACTACTTATCAGACCTCTTTTCCTCACTCTTCTTAATCATGTTCTATCCATCCTCTTCCCCCTACTTATGTTAAATTACAATGAGTTATTTACCCTAACATGTCTGTGATTAGATTGGAAAATGGCTAGTACCACTTAACGTATACACAATCTGCCAGTCTGTGTTGGGATCAGCTCATCCAGTTTCTCAGCTCTGGCTATACACATTTTTCTTACCTTAACCCATCTTTCAATGCTTCTGATAAAAACATTCTCAACTTGGGTATAAAGAGGATGCTTCTTGGACAATCAACCAAATCTCTGCCATTTTCCGTTCTTTTTCCTTTTTTTTCTCCCTCTCATTTTACCTTGATAACTTATACTTTTCTCAGAAACCTATCCAGGATAGGAAAACAGTGAGATATCCTTTTAATCATCTTAATAAAATCAATTCTATGCGTCCTATTCCAGCACTGTGCCCTGTTTGACTCAGTAAAACATACCAAAAGTCTTTTTTTAATCACCAAGGGAAGATCGTAGCTGCATAAGCTCTCTCTTTGCAAACCCTGGGATATTTTTACCCAAGAAAGCCCAACCATATTTAATGAATTGTCTTATGCCTATCCTGTATCCACTTTATAGTTTCTCAAACATTCATTGTTCATCAACACACGTAGCTATCTCTTCTTTGTTACTATGTTGAGGAGGACACAGCTAAGGATCTAATTTTACAATGTGTCCACTTCTACGAGGGAACTAGCTCATGTCATAGATCAAATCATAGAATCATAGAATGGTTTAAGTTGGAAGGAACATTCAAGATCATCTAGTTCCAAGCCCCTTCCATGGGCAGGGACACCTCCCACTAGACCAGGTTACTCAAAGCCCCATCCAACCTGGTCTTCAACACCTCCACAACTTCCCTAAGCAACCTGTTCCAGTGACTCACTGCCCTCATAGTGAAAAATTTCTTCCTGATATCTCATCTAAATCTACCCTCTTTCAGTTTGAAGCCATTACCCCTCATCCTGTCACTACATGCCCTTGGAAAAAGTCCCTCTCGGACTTTCTTGTAGGCCCCCTTCAAATAGTGGAAAGCCGCTATAATGTCTCCCCAGAGCCTTTTCTTCTCCAGGCTCCAACTCCAACTCTCTCAGCCTGTCTTCATAGAAGAGGTGCTCCCCGCCCTCTGATCATCTTTGTGGACCTCCTCTGGACCATCTCCAACAGGTCCATGTCCTTCTTGTGCCAAGGACTCCAAAGCTGGACTCAGTACTCCAGGTGAGGTCTCAGGAGAGAGGAGTAGAGGAGGAGAATAACCTCCCTTGGCCTGCTGGCCGTGCTTCATTTGATGCAGCCCAATATGAGAAAAGACAATCAAGCACAAGGCAAGGTATATAATTTCTGTCTTTTTTTTTCCTAGTGAGAGCTTTCAGTAGTAAGGGCGAAAGGCAGTTCACAAAATGACATCCATTCACACTTCATTACTTCAAAGTGAAGATGTGCAAGAACAGAGGGTATGTAGGGCAAAACCAGGCCCAAATTCAGAATCCCTTATACTCTTCCTCCCTGGTCTCTCAGTGACTTACAGTTTCATCTCTGCTGCAGGGAGGTAGAGATCTCTGCTGTTACTTTGCAGTATTATATGCCAGCAACATATTTCAGCTTAATCAACAAACTTCGGTGTCAGCAGCAGGTGACAGGTTTCTTGTTCTTAAGATTGTCCTAATGACACTTTCTGTTGCTGTTGCTTAGGTTTATGTTTATGCAAGTGCTGTGAATGTGAGGTGTTAATCAGCAGCTCTAATTACTAGGGTGGAATGAACATTCTAGGATTGAGTTCATTTGGTTTTCATAAACAAGGTTTACCTGAGGCTTTGTTCACACAGAAATTAATTCAAAATGATAGAAAGCCAGCCTATAGTCCCTTAAAATCATCTTTAATCTATGTAGCCCCTTACTGATAATTTTAGATTAAACTGAACTTTCACTGTCAGAAGAAAATCTATCTATCAGAAGACAATTAGTAGTCACTGAGACAGAAAAAGCATCTTGAAAGTTATTAAATTCCTATGTCCTTTGACTAACATCTCCTACACCAATAGTTTAGGGGACAAGGAAGATTCAGAAAATCTGGAAAGCCTCATAGGCATGGTCTCTGTACAGCAATGAATAAAGAAAAAGGGTCATGTAAATCATTGAACTGATCTTGACAAAATCTTATGGATACGGAGATTGGCTAGATATGAGGATTGCTGAAAAATTTAAAATTTGGCAAAGCTTTCAGAGTCTGTGGTGTGGAAAACCCACTGGGGGTTAAAAAAAAAAAAAGAATGACTAATCTGGGGTGTACTTATGTGCCTTTCAAAGACAAAATTCAGTTTATCAGGAATATGGAAATTTAATGATTATGTAGGAATTCATAAATACATTTAATGTGAATGCAGCACCTATATTTTACATTGCCCTAAAGTAAAATATAATTAAGATAAATATTTATTGAGTATTTCTGAAAGGTCTATTATTTTTAAATACATTTATATCTCCAGATACTGTGTTTAGATTTTCATAAGAATAAATTCAATGGCTTACTATGCGGGAAGAAACAAGATTATAATGGGGTGGGTGAAAGTGCAAACCCCAAAAATGATTAATGTATTAGATTAGTGCATGTTCAAGTGAGTGTGATTATAAGATCTCTAAGATAACAGCCAAACACTGCAAACATGCCAGAAGCTCTACATTTCTAGATTGTCAAAAAGTACAAATAGAGCTGTTTGCTTCTCCCTTCTAATAAATGAAGAAGAGGATGCAAAGGGAGAGGCTTCTAGGAACTAAGGAAGTCAACCAGGTTGCCTACATACATTCCAACAATACTTTACAATCAAATGCTCTCACTGACTCTATTTATAAGGCATTTGTTTCTCCTCACCATCCCATTTTCTACTGTTATAAGTCCAAAGCACAGGCTGACTGGAGCTGGAACATTCTAGGAGATCTGATAGGAAGATGAAACTCTCCTTTTGTTACAAGGTGAAAGGTTTTTCAGTGTTCTCTTCCTTAGTTCCCACTGTAATTTTTCAAATAAGCTCTCAGCATCTGGTTACACAGAACCCTAACTCACTTTAAATCGTTACAAGTTACATATCTGTTTCTTGTACCAATTTTCCACTATACAAGTGGGTATAGTATCCATACAAAAATGAGTATGAAGAACACCTTGAACTATAGTATCCAAATTTTTTATTATTTTTCTTACTTCCTTAGTGCTGAAGATGGTAAAGAATACTTTCCTCTTACCATGGGGTGCCATATGCTTCTCCTACTTTGGATCATGTGTTGCACATTAGTGGGTTTTATCAATTAAAGCAGTAATCAGACTTATTCGTTATCCAAATGATTCAGATGATGTAGCATTTTGTTGGCAGGAAGACCAGCCCACTTAAATTTTATTCTCGTGGTGTGAATCCCAAGAACATAGAACTCAGAACAAAATTCCATTCTCTTGATCATCCCACGGGGTTTATAACCCACTCCCACTATCCTGCGTGGTTTCAGTTACACGCCAATAGCATCCATTCTTTGAACACTGTCTTCAGATATATGCTATACTTAAGGCCACAAAGAAGCTTTGGAAAGGGTTCTTGTCCATAATAGCAGCTCCAGGTCTCTTTCCTTCACAAAGTGGGAACTATGAATCTTTCCAACAGCCAGCAGAACAGAAATACTTCACTTCTCTTCCTAGTCTGCTTTTACAGTATCCATAAACATCTCTAACAACTTTTTCCTGGTAAAATTGGCTTGAAATTCACTTACTTCAGTTCAGAGTAGAAGAAATTTTACAGTTGCATAAGTCCACTTCCTCCCATGCTGATGGTATTGAATGAGATTATATGTTTTCTCAGTTTAAAGATAAATGAGAATAGAACATAGATCAGAAGTGCCTACTAGCACTGTGCCATGAAAATCTCTTCCTTCACTACTTCCCTTCCTACTGTTACAACACAAATCTCTGTCACTCCAAATACCATTCATTATTCTCTCATTATCTTGCACTTTCCACTTGAGGATCCTACGCATTTTGTATTTACATTAGTCTGCTGTAATTGATGTATATTTGCTATTGTTGACCTTATTTTACAAGAGAAGCACTAAAGAAAAAACTGGTAAATGATTTGCCATAGCTGTGAATGAAGAAAAATTCAGTTATCCTCTCAGAGAAGCGAGCACTGTCTTCTGCTAGGAATTACCTTTCTCAAGAACCGTACCGCCTAACTGACTTACTACAAAGATCACTTGCCTTTCTCTAGGGCTGCAATACGTTCTCTTTCATGTAATGTAATGTAATAAAATAGAAAGAAGATAGTGCCCAGAGAAGGTCCTTTCTATTTAGGTTTTCCTGCTATAATACTACTGCAATATATAAATGCCTTTATGATAATTCAGGGTAAAAATACACGTTAGAGCTGTGAAAAGAGGGAAATTGGCCTTCACCTCCACATCGATCTTCTTCATTTTGCTGGATCTTGAGTTTTGCAAGCTCTGGTTTGAACTGATTCAATTCACCAACCTGGCAGAAAACCAACCCAACAAAATAAGTGTAAAAGTTTTCTGCCAGACTGGGGAGTAGATTTGGTTCAATGCAAGATTCATAAGTGTCAGAGCTGATGTAGAAGGCATAACAAATGGTACTGGTGGGCAGCTGAGGGACTTCAGCTTTTTGCATCTGTGCATCTCTTACATCAGCACAGCTTTAATGTACAAATTCACTCCCACCATGTGCATTCCTTTAACTAAGCTAAAGAAGAATAGTTTCAAGCATAACAATTAACTTCAGTGTTTGTTTTTAAGTAGGCTGAGTAAAATAAATTGCAGTTGTTAGCAGGAGTTGGAGTGGGCAATATACTTTTATTTAGGCAATCATTGTTTTTTGGTTTTTTTCAGAAAGGCAAATTAAATTATACTAATATTGATTTTAGGGCTTACAGTAAAAGCCCTAGAAGAGTCATTAATGGTAAGCAGTTTCACTGAGAACATGTCCTGCAACTGAGATGATAAAGTCTGAAGTGACTTAGAACAGAAATCACACTGAAAATTAAAAGCTATATCTCTGTTAAAAAAACCCACCCTGTAGTTAAGAACTTCTTTTCAAGAATGTAAGGTGTCTTAACTATGTAGCTGGATGCCTAGTCAGATGTTATAAAGTGTGGGGTAGATGTTATTCTGTTATCAAGTCAAATACCAAGCAGGCAGAGATAGTGCCTAATTTTAAAATCCTACTAAGCCTTTACTAGCATTAGTCAAGGATTAAAAAATCTTAAGTACCCAACATCTATGTAATTGTCGTAAAAGTATTTGCTAATATTTCCCTTTTCCAGAGTTTTGGGTCTCAGACTTCTCAGAAACTTAAGTTTCTATAGCGTAACGAGTTAATGCACTTCAATTGATACATGTAAGAAAACACCATCTGTGCAATCTTAATTCATGTCAATTGTGAGGTAATTCAACTTAAACTTCTTTCACTGAACACACACATCAACAGGCACTATAATCATAGCTGGAATGCACATAGCCACTTACCAAGCAGTAGTAAATTCACCGTGACTGAGCCCTTAAGGATTTTCAGACTTTTATTAAATATCAGATACTGCATTGTGATGTAAATATTTAGTTCTTCATTTCTCTAGAGGACTATATGTAGATAATTTCCAGGCTAAATGCCCACCTGGCCAGCTAGACAAAAAATTACCTCAGAGACTGCAACTCCTACAACCACCAGACCAATTACTATTAATGTAATTCTTGAATTCGATACAATTGCTTTAATTTTTTTTCCTGTAAGTTGAATACAGGTATCAGTAACTCCAGCTAATAGAAATGAACAAAACTGTATTAGGAAGACAGTATGTAAGAGATCTTCAAGCTATACTAGCAGCTCAAGGGGGTAATGTGACAGCTGATGAAAGACAAGGCATTGGGGGAGATGTCTGACTTGTACTTAAATAACAAAGGTATCTTTATTTGGTGTTTATTAAAACCAATTCAAACATTCCTACTTACATTTAAAGACATATTTATATATATACACATCACACGTAAAAAGTCTTCACAAAATGCAGCAGCTCTGCATTCTCATGTTTAAGCAGCCCTGTTCTTAATACAAGGACTGTTCTCTGAAAACACACACTCTTATGTTAATCATTCAAATGAACTAAACTGTACTCCAACACAGGCCAAATAACCACAACCTATTGTGACTGTGGTGTATGGATGAAGAAGATGACAAGAAAAAGCTTTTCCATCTGGGCTGCTACTGTTGCAGTAACAAGGAAATTTATATTTTGTCTTGCAAAGTTCAAAGACAATTCAGGACAAATTTTCAGGTAGATGGAATAGACAAGAGAAGCTGAAGCCTATTTTAGACGACAGTTTATCATCCAAATGTCATGAAACAGAAGATTGTGACCTTTTTTCATAAAACAAAGCACTTGAGACAATAAGATTTGCCTGGTCAGATAATGAATATTCACGTTTACTGTTATAGCAAGAATTGTGCCCTCCATATTTTGCTCCTGTCTCTATGTAAACAACAGCTGTGACCTTTTTTTTTCTTTTTTTTTCTTTAGCTTAAATGCCTGGTAAGCTTATTCTTCTCTATCAGTAAGTACACCACCAAGAAAACTGCATTCTCCAGACAAATGTTTCAGTGTTTCCGGACAGTGGAGGAAACACTGCTGAGCTTTGATTCATTATTAAAGAAGAAATTTTAAAAATTATGATTCATATAACAGTTTAGATCTCTTGACCTATTAATACAATACACCAAACTTTGCTGAAGAAGTTCAGAAGAATTAGCCAAACCTAAGCTGCAAGAGTAACTTGCACCCCAATACACCTTTGAAAACATAGTTGAGGAGAGCTATCTCCAGAGCTGTTAGAACAGCTTAGTTCCCAGGACTGTTCCTCAAAAAACCCTTCCTGCATCCCCCTGGAAGGTAATAAATAATTTTAAAGCATGTATGGTCTATATTTCCTTTTTTGGTCCTTTTATTTTTCTCTATTTATACTTACACATAGTTTGCTTTATGTGCAGGATTTTGATGACTTGTCAGAGACACTCAGACGTATTTGGAGAAACATTGCCCCAGCAAAACCCCTCATCAAGTAGAGATAACAGATGGAAACGAAACAAACAATTTCCTGATCTAAGCAGGCAAATTCAGGATTTGGTTTAGAGTACAGGGAGATGGGACTTTTGATGAATTCACCCACTGCTTTCTTCTGTGAAAGCACAACATGGGCTCCCCCCAAGTGATTTAATTTTCATTAGCACAGTATTGTTAAATGAAATGTGCAAAATATGCTGGCCTCCAAATTCTCTGAGTATGAAAATGGCAAGAAATGAGAAATTTCCTTGGAATCAAACTTCCCTTTTACCATAGCAATCCTCGTAACAGACAAAATTACCTATCTTAATTTTTGTATGCTATACTAAAAGTTTTGTTCTCCATCTAATGAAAAAATACCGGCCAGAGTGTATTTCTTTGCTTGACTTAATTTTTTAAAAGCAGAGAGTAGAAATATTAGAGGAAACAGAACCACTTTGTTTTTTAAAAGGTTTAGTATACCTGGCATCCTGTACCATAACTTCAGCGTATCAGAAGCAGTTGAAGAGGAAATCATTATAAAGTCGCATTTATATTCTGTGCCTGGTATGATCGGTCCCTGGCTCTGATGTTCTGAATTATCACAGCAAAGCCCTACTGAAATTTCTTAACCTTACTGTTTGTGAATTGGTTCTTATATCTGCATACTAAAATGCTTCATCTTGTTCCAAGATAACCGAGCTTGCTGCTGGAGAATGAGTCTTGGGAGGAACAATGAAAGGGCATTAGAGAACGAAACGCACTTGGCTGATTCTATCTGAATTCTTCGGCAAAGCTAAATCAAAACCCAGACCTCTGAGCCTGGGTTTGAGAAGCAAGTAAGCACAAAAGATATTGTAAATTAAATTTTTACTTATGAAAATAGAGTGGTTTTATGTAAAAGAATGAAACTAGAAAATATCTTTTTTCCTGTTCATATTTCAAATCAAAATGATCTACCCTGAAGGATTTCTTCAAGACCTGGATTTACCTAAAAATTTGACCCATCACTGAAACATAATGCAGTACTTTTTAAGGTTACCAACAAGTTATAAAATATCATTAACAAATGAATTGGGAAATGAATTTTCCAAACAATGAAATTACTGTGTACCAGATAAAAATATTGGCATTTGTCATTATCATTCTCAAAATCAGAAAACTTTTTCTTTTGGGAATTTTTGAACTGACACAAATGTCTTTAAAAAGGGCAATTAGTGACAAGTGACTATGAAGAACCCTGTGTTGAGGAGCTGAGCCTAAGCCTCTTGAAGATTCTCCATGTAAACAAGTCAGACCACATCACTCATTATCCCTCTTTTGTTTACCGGGAGAAAAGTTCAAACTATTTAATGAGAGGATTACCCATACTTCAACTCCATTGAAAAAGATTAATTGATATTTTCCTGTTAGGGGTTTAACCACTTGGATTTGGCCTCATATCCCCTATTGTTACTGATGCTGTGATCAGCAGAGCAAAGTTGCTTAAAGGTTAGACAAACTTTGTAGCATAAATTACACAAATTAATTTATGTTAAAGTTTGGTGAACCTCTAAGCCAGAAGAGCTTTTAGTAGCTCCTCAGGTGTTTAGGAAAAAATAGCTGTTAGAAAATAACGTGCTTTATGAAGAAGTATCTCATCTTTATATAGAATTTTATAGCATATTAAAGCATTCGGATTCACTATCGCACTTGTGCTACTATAAGAAAAATATGTAACGTACAATAAAGTTAACACTACTAGTACTATTGACATTTCATTTTAATGTGGGGTTTTTTTAATTACATTTAGGGGGTGGGGGGAGCAGGGCCATGAATCTTTAAATATATTTTTTCTTCAAAGCTTTACAAATTTTCCAAAAAATGAGTGTCTTGTGGACATATGGCTGCATATTTGGATAACACCATTTGCATTTTCAAACTTGCAATATTTTTAACCACTCATTTGGCTTTTGCTTTCAGAAAAGCAGACAGTTAGTGCATTCATTTGAAATGATTTAGTCTCTTTAACTCTTTAAAAAAGACAAGAAGGGAAAGTATTTGTATTCATGAATCATTTAGCATATATGTTTGTGTTTATGGTTGAAAATGTAAACTGATAATATGGTATAGATTTATTGAGTAAAAAAGCAGAGATCTTGTAAATATTAGCAAACTTCATAGATATTAAGAGGAAAGTAACACCATAAAACACATAAGACTTACTTAAAGAGAAAGTGTTAGCATTAGGAGAAAAACTTAAAACAGTAAACCTAAATGGGAGTAGTTAAGACATGACTGTGTTACAATTCGATCCTACGAAGAATGCATGCTTGAAATAAAACCGTGGGAGATATCACTCCTCAAGAAACAACATTCCCCATTCTTCTAGTGCCTAATAAATATACAATATTTATAATGATTTATTCTGTTCTAAAAAAGATTTTCACTCTGTATCCTATTCAGTAGTAGAAAAAGTATGATGTCTGTTAATAAAGAAAAGACGGTTGACAGAAAAATACTTCTCCAAAATGCAAAATAGGAATATTAAAAAAAAGAATGAAGGAAAGGAGAAAATGATCAGGGTTCCTACATTTAGGATAGGAGAATATATTTTAAAACATGCTACAAGTGAAATGGTAATGGAAAACTAATAATTTTTGAGGCAGTTTTAGGGTACCTAAAAAGCACAGCAGAAGAATAACAAAAATTTTGCTAATTTTAATTTCTCCAGACTGTTGAAAGTGTTACTATAAATTATACCTTTAAAAAAATTCGTGATATAGCATCCAGATGTTTAATGCATAAAATAAATTTTAAAAATCAACTCATTTTCTTTTCAAAAATCGGTGTAGACAATTCCAAGAATTTCAGAATAATCATCTTTAATGTACAGATTCTAAACACTATATATGCTAAAATATGCAATAGTCTGCAATTTGTAATATTGTGCATACATTTGGACATATTGCAGACATATTTGGACATATTGTGGACATATTTGGAATATTTCAGTTTTTTTCTTAATTGACATACTATATGGATACTTATATTTTCAAGAAACAGCAATCTGCTTCATTTTGAATTATGTTTTTTAATGTGTGTATCTAATTATTACTTATTTATTAATTTCAGCAGAAGTTTAATTAATTAGCAGCTGATGCAAAGTATGACAAAAGTAAATACAAGCACTGACATTACTTCTGATATTGAACAAGTACAAATTTTATTGACCCTAATCCTGACAAATGTAGTTAACCTTATTGATTAACTCAAGCACACTGAAATAGAGTGAAAAATGTTTTACCACAAGACACTATAGTATGACCACTATGTCAGCTATTTCAGCCTTCAAGACTTAAATGCACAGCCTACACTGAGCATATTGATTTTCCTAAATAGTCCTCCTATAATAAATACTACATTATCACTGCAAGTCTCTGCAGACATGTTAGGTGATCAGAGAATGGAGCTGTAATCAGAGGAAGTTCTGTGAAAGATAATCTTTCTTTATTCTCCTCCTCTGAGAAATTAGGTGGAGAGGAAGCAAGGGACAGCAGCAATCGCTGTAGTTGTTCCTATAAAATCTGCTCTTAGATTATGAAATATGCCATCTTAATACTTTAGCTTTTATCCTTCCAAAGGCAAAAGTTTTCAGAAACATGTATAAATGCAATTAACATTATTCCTGTGCTTTTAAAAATATTCTAAGCCCAGGTTATCATTAAAAATAAATAAGATGTAGCAGAAACACTTGGAAAGACAAAATAGCTTGTATAAACTGACTGTAATAAACCTTGCTTTCATTTAGAATAAATATAATCAATACATATAAATTGGGAAAAAAATCCTGTTGGTTGCTGGTAATACCAGAGCTAATATTTTTGTTACCTTGTAACGTGATTATTTTGAGGTTATAATTTGCTTTTTTTTATACTGTGGTTAAGAACTGTGTGTGTAAAAGAGAGAGAAGACAAAGGCATATAAGCCATGACATTTTCTAGCCTAAATTATAAACCCTTTTCAATTTTTTTAAAATTCCAAATCTACCTAATCTTGCTATGAAAAGACAAGACAAAACCAGAAGGAATGAATACAAGACTTTAACAAAACAGAAGACAGATGTCCAGAAATTATCAATTGCTAAAGCACACAGATTGTGATTAAATTTTAATGTGGCTTTTAACTTAAGTAAAGATTTTGCTTATCGAAGAGAAAGAATCCCAGAGAAAATATTGTTATTGATTTCATCATTTTAGATGTAACTGATCCTTTAAGTAATTTTTCATGGTTTCAGTGTCACTTTTTAAGTGTCTGCTTAGACTGAGGAAATCATTAGAGGGCACGTTCATTTAAAATTCTGAGTCTAATGCATAAATTGTTCTCCAGTGCACTCAAAGTCACATCTGTTGAAAACAAAACACAGCATTCAACGTGCTGAGTAAAATCAAAACATAACAGTAGAATGGTTAGAGAGAGATAAATTACGCAAATTAAATGGCATGAAAAAGTTTTTGATTGATTTAGAGAATGATTAGGTGCTTTTAAAAAATATATTGATTATCTTTAATGTGTTGAGAAAGAAAGCGTAACATGTACTACGACAACATGACAGTCTCACGTATGGTGAAATACATACATGGCCTCACATGGCTTTTTAGTAGAGCTGTATCAGGACTGAGGTTGCCCATTTCACATAAGCAAGGTGCAGTGGTTTGCTTTGGATTTTTTTAAACAAAGTGAATTAGGACGTTGCCACACTGATAAAGAAGCAGTCCTTATTGTTCTGTCAATAAAATTAATTGCTAAAATTGAGGAGCCATAATAGCCACTATCATGTTCTGATGTTTCATAAATATTTAACTGTGTAAGACTCCTGAGGTCAAAAGGGCTAATTCAGTTTAGTTTCCTGAATACTCATGCAAAATTGACTACTTCGAAGGGGAAGTGAATAATAATGACAGATCTTCATTATATGCAGTGTTCTTTGATACAGACACACCATCTCCATTTACTCCATAGATTTAACGTAGCCTATTTGTAAATAACACTGCATGATCTTACACAAAGAATTGTATTACAGTCAGATATCTGCTGTCCTTAAGCTTAATTTCATGACTTGTGAAACAGAAAAATAACCATGAAGCTAAAATGTTCTGTAACATTACATCGAAATCAATTCTCAACATGTTTCTCAGTAAGTTTTATGTGTGAAGCCGATACGGAGAGATAGGATCCACCCAGTCCTGTTATCAGAAGAATGCAGTAATCCATACTTCATAAGAAGTCCTAGACTTTGAGAGGTGGACAGGTAAATGTTGGTCCAGTTAGAACACCATTCCAAAAAGCTAGTTAATACCAGCCTTTTCTGATCCCACAGCTCTTCTCTCCTCACGACTCTCTCCATTGATTTTTTTACTAAAATTCCTACTTTGTCACGCTTTGCTTTTACTCTGCATTTGATATTAGATCTGTGAGGTTAGAATAGTGCCCAGAAGAGTCTGGTGACCGCAGTCCAGTGTGAATTTCACTGAAAATTTAAATATATCAAATATATTACATTGACAAAAGGCACAGAACTTTTTTTTGTTTATTATTTTTGCTTGCACATGTTCCTTCGTTGTAATTTCTTGCATTACGTAGGAGGTCCCCAAAGGCAACTTGTTCCTACTTATTCCTGCAAAACTGATGACTAATCAAAATTATCATTTGTAAAATACAATATGTCCAAAAGTTAGAGTAAAAAAAACAAAGAAGGAATCATGTTAGCTTAGAATGAGAGCTGTATCCAAAGGAAAGGCGGATGTCTTGACAGGTCAAATGAGAGAATGAGAGGAGTTCAACATTCTCCATTATACAACTCCTCTATGATCTACTCTTGGGGCAAAGAAGTAGTAACTCATCTTATTTTCTTCCAGTTCTATATGTCAGCTTCATGAACTAGCAAATAGAGTTTAGCTCTGAATATGAAACAAACAACAGAGAGAAGCAACCATGATTACTATAAAAACCAATTATGTTTAAGGATCTGCAAAAAACGCTGCCTGGCCACAAAAGTCAATATCAAATAATTTATCATGTATGGTATTTAGAACGATGTTTCGTTTCTCCATTACAGAAAAACATCATGGACTTCAGTGTGGTACACTTGTCGATTAATACTATGCCTCTAATGGTAACCACAGTTATTCAATACAAGCAGCAACTATGCAGCAGTGCAATGAGTAGCTTTTTAGACTCTGGTAACACTCAAACTCTGAATGGCAAGAGTGGTTTACGGGAAGATTTCACAAAGCACATGAAAACAAAACAAAATCAACTAACTCTCCAAGACGTCTGTCATGTGTCTGATATTTAACTCAAAGCCTCTAGTGGCATTTTCGTCATGTAAATTAAACATCTCTGAATTGCCTGTATTACCAAATAAAACATCATGAATAACTCTTGCATCTCTGGAGCTCCCTCTCCTGTTTGCGGTCAGCAGAGTGCTTTCTTTGGTTACTATTAAGGTAATCCAGACACTTTTATGGGTCTCAATCGGGTTAGGTCCATTTGCTATGACTTTCACAGATTAGAGGAATTTTTCCAACAGTGGTTCTACCCAAATTTAATGACAAAAGGTTGTGTGCCCATATCTACTGGCATTTGTGTAGAAAACAATAAATAACATTCATTTCACTATAGAACCACCTTGAAAAAATATTGAGGAAACCCAAAAGGCCATTAATTCAGTACATGCAAATGTCCATACTATAATTGAGAAATTGATCTCAAGTAGACAGAGGAGCTTTTTTTTTTTTTCTCCCAATGTTAATGTTTCCTTTAGAATATGTGTCTAGAAGTTGTTTACTACCAACCAGTTGGCCTCAACGTTTGCGTTGTCCCATTATTGATGAGGCGTATGAGACCTATTTTCAGAGTTGCTTGACATTTTTCCTTATGTGGTTGCTTTCAGTTAATTGTAACTTTGCCAGACTAACTGTTTTAGGCTGTAATTTTTCATGCTAAATGTCTAATTTAGACTGATAATTCTGAAACAATTAAACTAAAACAGTTTTAGCCATTTCCAAGAACAAGGAGATTGAAACAACATCAATTTCTTGTAATTTCAATTGCTTTACTAAATGCTGTTCTAAATGTCATTACCAGAATCACATTGCACTTAGCTCTGCACTAACACAGAAAAAATAGTGGTCTCCACCCCTAGAAGCTTATATTCTAACAATTAAGTAAGCAATAATCCAGGTATAGAAACCAAGGAAGAAATACATGGAAACAAGGAAACAATGTTGGACATCATGATAGGCGGTGCCAACAGAACACCAGCAATTAATTTTAATCCTAGTTTTCTTTGCCTCGTTTCAGTCTCAAAACTGGGTGATACTACTCCTATCTCTGCTATAAAACAATCAAAAATAAATAAATAGAAATGTTAGCACAAAAACTTTGAGAAAACATGTTTTGGGGTTTTTTTTCTTTTCCTTTAAAACAGAAATGGAATAGTACAGTCTGAAAGGAAAACAGAATACTAAAAAGCATCATCCATCGTATACACACAATTGCACCATTCAAAGGATAAAAGGAAGACTGCACATACCCACCTGCAATGGAGCAAGCTAAGGAAATTGACCTGTCCACAGGCTTTTCAGTGCTATGGTTGCTGCATGAGTTTCTAGTTTGACATTATTTAAGTGAATCTCCTCGTTTTGGGTGGACAAACATCTTGCAAAATTCTTAAAATCTGCAGGACCACCATAGACCTTTCTAATAAATTTGGCGGTTTATGTTGAAAATGAACTATCCAGCGCATGTTCAGCAGTATGCATTTCAGTCTCCTCTTCTCATAAAGTGAAACCTCTTCCACAAAATCTTCTCCCAGCATCTTTCAAATAAGCTACCGTCTGATGCAGTTGTGCTTCATGCATAACTAAATTTTAGCTCCAAATTCAGATGTTTTGGGCTGCATGAGACAAAGCTATGCTATACCCTGCTGGCATATCTATTTCATTTACATTGATAAGAGAGTTTTCTTTGTCTTTCAAACATATATTTAAGGAGGACAAATATTTTGTTGTCTACTACGATTATTTCTATAGCCTCAAAAGGCATTGGAGCCCCATCAGGTTGGTGCTATAAAAGCACAGAGCAAAACAAAATCTTTGAGTCAAAGCACTTATATACCAGTTTGAATGAATAACAAAACAGTCAGAGAAGAAAAGAGAAAAACCTAATTTTTCAAGATCATACTGCAAAGACAAATGTTCGGACTTCCAAGATAGTAGATCACTCTGCCTACTTCTTTCAGCTATCTCAGTTGTGGGGATTTATTCTTTAGTACTTCTGCTGCAGGAACGCAGTACCCTATTAAACAAAAAAAAGCCTTTTTTAAAAAGGTGATTTGCATAAGCAGAAATAAAACAATTCACATTCCCACCATTACTCCTAGGAAGTAATTTCTAGAAATCCAGAATTTCTCCAGTTTCAAAATTTTCTAAGAACAATTCTGGCAAATATTTTCAAAGTTAATGCTTCAGTTCAATGACTATTTAATATAGCCAAAATTAACTAAAAAAAAATCTAAGTTTTTGAAACATCTAACTGAACTAAATCACTTATTTTAGTAAGAAAATAATTCCTGACCAAGGAGAAGGTAATTTTGCTCGGTACTGGAACTTCCAGTTAGTTCCTATCAGGTTTGTACAGGTGATTATAGGAGTCTGTAAGTTCCTTTAAGATTCCTTCTCTCACTCTCAAATTAACACAACTCCTGTGCTTTTGAAAGCCTATTAAAATGTTCATTGTTACACACATCCATGTATTTCAAGTTCATAGACCGACTCTCATGCAACAGTCTGAAGAATGAATGTACAAAAAAAGGTTGTGATGGAGCATCTCAGGCACTGTAAAAATAGCAATAAAATAGTATCTTGGTTTTCAGAACAGCTTGTCTGTAATATTCTATCAGTAATATTTTAGTAGGGCAATAGATGAACATATCAGTTTAGATTAATTTGTATGATGGCACATTTAAGAGACTGACTTTTTGAAGTTTGTTCCATCTCCACGTGTAATTTTTGGCTCCGGCATAATCACTGCCGTACTGTCTTCTTGCACATGGTAAACTAGCCATCTGGATAGTGTGTCAGCATTAATGTTTTCACACCCTCAGCTTCCTGTGCTAAATGAAGTCAAATTCTTGAATTATGGCAGCCCACCTGCATATAATTTTTTCCATAGTCTGTGACTATAACTTTTCTTCCCAGAAGAGTACAACTAAGCATTATTATTCTGAAACCTGTGAGGTTTCAAAGGTCTAGGAGTTAATTGCACTTTTAATTGTCTGTAGAGAGGGGACTGACAAGATGTAGCCTAAGGTCAAGAAGGATTCAACGTCTCTTGTGAGTGCTTTCAGGTTCACTGTCCCTATTCATTTTTCAAGTATTCATAGGGCAATTTCAACAGATCACTTTCACACCTGTGAGACCATAGCTGGTATTGCAGAATGCTGTCTTGGTTTCTATTTCGTTCTGGACACCAGACTGTCTTTGACTTCATTTGCGTGTTCTTACATTACGTTAAGAAAAAGATTGCTAGACAGAAATGTACTCAAAGCACGATGTGGAATTTTTCATTCCATATCTTCAAGAATTTCTCTGTGGTCGATACACATAAAATGGAATGGAAGCTGTGAAGGAGAGAATTTAGCAGAAGACATGTCTCTGGTTCTAAACAAAAACCTCGAACCAGGATATAAATTTAAAAGCTTTTTATGATATGGTTACAGTTCCACAGAAAACCAATGCTTTGGGAAGCTGTCTGTCGTGATTCTGATGGTGGCATAGATTGTCATTCAGATTCACCATTCAGAGTTCAGTACCTCTTTTTTGAACTACCTACTTTTAACCTACTAAAGCAGATAACCCCAAACGTAAGCGTATAAAGAAATTATAAGGCTATTTACAAAAGCTAACATTCTTTGGAGGTTTATTTCTGTAGATTCCTCAGCAGGTGACTCAGACCAAGGATTAAGTTTAGATTCTTCCATTAACTATAAAAAAGCTTAGGAGAGTGCAGCTTTTTTTCTCCTAATTCTTGACTAAACCATAGCTTCAATGGAACACCAATAAGGAAGCTGACAACCCAAAAAAGGAGTTTTGTGATTCTGTAAGAATACCTTCCCTTGCAGGAAGAGAAAGATCCCAAAACTGCTGTTTTTTCTCCATTCACAGTTAAAATTAAATGCCTGGAACAAGGAAACTGAAGCAGCTCAGTCAGTTGGGCAGAGGGATGACAGACATTTCCCCATAAAATTTTGACTCAGCCTTAGCATTTAGAGGAAGGAAGGAACTCCAGAAAGGAGGATTTCAAGCAGACAGGAGAAAATTATGTGCTTTTTCATAGTTAATAGATCCAACTTCAAGCAAAACAGTTGAGGCCCAACTTCATAGCTCAAAGCCCAACTCCATAGATCCAACTTCAAGCAAAACAATCATGTACAAAGTTTAGGCTGAGTTTGACTGACATGTATGGCTCAAACAAGCAGCAGGAAATGCAATCATCATCTGCAGCGTATAGGATTTCTCTTCTATTGCCTAGAAATCTTAATCATAATACATTCCTTAAAGACACTTTACCCACTATTTGCCTTCCTTACACTTCTCACAAGTTAACTTTTAATCGTAAGAAACCAGTGCTATTAATATTTATTTAGTTCTAGCCTATTATATTCTCATTCACTTGTTCCAAAACTTGTTCTCTATCCTTATTTGACTATTGTTGATTACTAACAGCCAGAAAATACAGGGGGAGAGAAGAATTAGTCATAGGAAGGGAGTGAAAACACAGTATAGGGATGAACCAATACCCATGGGAATCTGTCAGTCCTTCCATTGACTCTACTGGGTATGGAATCAGTCCAATTCTAATTATTTCTTGGTGTCAATCTCTTTCACTGGAGACACGTAACAGTATTCTAATCCTCACTGAAATCTAAGGTAGGATGAAGGGCAAATTATATAAACTTTGGGGCACTTCAGACACTGAAAACATTCTCTTAAATTAGAAAAACAACAGTATGAGGGGTTTATGCTATCCTTTTGTTTTGTTTCATGAAGGTACAATTTCAAAATGTTGCAGCAATTTCCCTTACAGTCCTAATTCGAGTTTTTTGATTCTCTGCCTCTACCCAAACCAAGCATCAAGTGCATATTTTATGAAACAGTATAGCATCTAAGCCTCTCTCAGGGTCTTTTAGTTGGAGGGTGTCACATTATGTTGTCCATCAAAGAGCTCCTACAGAGCTAAAAGGCAGAGGTTGCTCAGGTACTCTAAACTGCCTTTTGAGACTTTCTTGACTATACGGGGAGGTAACATCCAAATCAGCCACCGAATGTAAATAACCTAAACTAAAGTAGCAGTGCATCGCTCTCTAGTTTCCCTTTCCACGATACAGTGACTCACTCATCCCTGCCACTGACATCCGTGAATAATGTTATCTATCTTATTACAACTAAAAGTCACTCCCATATTGGGACTTGCACCATGTTTTAACAGCGTAGTGAAGCGTAAGTTATGCATATTCACTGGGAAGATGAATAAAAATATCCTTAGCAGAAAAAAAAATCATGTACATTAATATGTACATAGAGTAAATATTAGAAAGTCTTCCCTATCAATATTTGCAAAGGGTTTGTGAACTTCTTTCACCTTTAGCTTTTTCTTAACCTATGCTGTATATGGCACTATATATTGTTTGCTATTAACAGAAACAACAGGACCGAGACAATTTTTGTATTTTTGCGGACATGTAGAATAGCTCCAAAGGGTTCAGAAACTACATTATACCTTTATCTATTTGTATGCGCATGTGTCTGAAATACCATACGTAATAGGAATGTCCACAAAACTAATAATATGGAACCCTCCTTGACACATTATGAATTTGTAACCCTTTTCATTGATATGGGATTAACTTCCGAAAAATACAAAACTGGCAGGAGAAAACACATTATTTTGTGATACAGCCCAAGACAAAACTGGAACATAATGAGTTATGCTACACTTTTCATGGTTTTAATTATGTGTTCTTCCTTTACAACTCTTAATCCAATAGCTCTTCAAACTCTTACCAAATTGCATAACCAAATTAAACCACAAACATACTGTTTGCAAAAACAAGCTCATGTTAACCTTGTGAGCAAGAGTATTTCTGACATTCAAAGCAGCCAATCCTTCCTATAAGTGGCAGTCTTTGAAATTTGTAAGAGACTATATTCATCTCTAGGACCTACAAATTGGTGGCACTATGTCAGAAATATCTTTTTTATTATTATTACTTTACAATTACAGTATTTTTCAGCAATATAGACATTACCTCAGGACAAGTCTGCATAAAGGACATAAAAGGTTACTTTCCATAAGAATACACTAAAATAACGGAGGAAAAAGAGTGGGATCAAATCAGTTTTGCCTCTCTTTCTCCCAAAACTAGCAGAAGCATCTTTGCATAAAAAGTAATGATGAGGCTTCCAGGAGAATATTCCAAGCTTCAGGAAGGTGGAACCATGGAGCTGTTAAACAAAATAATATTGCTTTTATATTCTTTGCCTGGAACTAACTGCAGTGTCTTCTCCACATGCAGATGACTGGACTCAGTACAGCTTTTAAATCAATCTTACATGAGAGAATGTGTCTGGCACGTGTAGAGGTTGGTCTTGAGATGGGCAAAGCAACCTATGACTCTTGGAATATTCAAGAGATGCAAAGACCACGCCTCTCTCATTTCCTTTAATTAACCAAATCTTTAGAAATTATGATGTTTCAGAATTTACATAGCGCACTACATGTAATTTTGAAAGTGATTTTCCCTGCCACAGTTTGTCTTGTCTGTAACTGATCAGATTCTCTATGTTCCTGTGTAAACAGGTAACATTTAAGATATCCTTTTAAAAAGGCCTCCTTCGGAGTAGGTATAAATTCATTCTTTGTACATCAATGGGATGCTCAATCTCTTTTTCATTCTCTCTTGATTATTAGAAAAACAGCAGGCTCTGAATATAAATATGATTTAAATCTTTTTGAAAGCTAATGTTTTACATACTGTTAACTGGTAGTGATACTCAAAATTAGATGTTTTCTGTTGCAAACAAGGTTAAAATGACAAAGAAGTGGGATTTTGTTAGAATCTTAGGGTCTTGTTACATGCATTTTAGGTCAGATACTGTTTGCTATGAGAGAACAGGGGTTTATTGTAGAGTTGTCAATTTAAATTAAATTACAACTTTTGAGAAACTAACTTGCAAACTTAAAGCAGTCATATGATATTATGCATTACATCTTCAGCCCATTAAGGAATCCTAAAGTAAGGTAACCAAAGACAGAAAATACTGGTTCAAGTTTCAAGCCACAATAAGTGTGAATATACCCTCAATTTAATAAAATGTATAATGCAACTTCCTGAGGCTTAAATTTCTTACAATTGCTCTTGGAATGGGTACTTGTTTTCCCATTATTGGCCACTTTAATCTACTTATGCCCTAGTTGTCTCATTTAAAGATCACTTTATAGTATTGGGTGATGTGCATCTGAGGTCTGTGTTCCACTATTGCCTGATGCAACAACACAACAGTTTACAAATTTCTGAACTTGATCTGAAAGCTGATTTAAAAATCTATACAGACAATCAAATTTCCTTGAAAATATATACACACAAGTCTGCTGTGAGGTGGCTAAAATGAAGTAAATTTAGTTTCAGGAGACAGGAAGAAAGCCAAGACTGAAAAGTAAAGATCCAGAAGCAAATGGGCACTAGCAGTGACCAAGTTCGAAACCCATCCCTCCCCAGAGAAAATTAGAAGAGGGCAAGGAAGACAGGCTTTGGAAAAGTAGAATGTTTGTGCTTTTCTTTCCAGCAGACTGCATTAAATATTCAGCAAAAGGCGGGGATCAGTTTACATTACTCTTCTTGTTTCTCGTGTATCGGCTGACAGGTGCTGTAAACATACATAGACAAACATGGTCCTATTCTTGCAATGCTCCAATAACTGAGGGCAGAAATACTTTTTTTTCCTGCAGCAACAACATTTTGATGCTTGCAGTCATAATACACTAAGACCAAGGTTGCATTCGCTGGTAGAAATAAAACACTTTTTTTTGTCCTTCTGTATAATATAATATTTAATTCTTATACACATATAGTAGGAAGGTCCTCTGTAGTTAATTTGAAAGCACATTTGCGTAGTTTTATGGGGAACTTCATAAAGAACCGTTTCAGCGAAACTCCTCCCTGGTATTTAATAACAATTAAAAAATCATATAAACATCTCAGGTCAACCTCTAGGTTTTACAGCTTGAGGAAAAGCACAGACCAGTGTGAAACAGTTGACCTTGGCTAAAAGATGGGGACTAGTATTTAAAACATTCACTCATTCATGTTTAAGAGATGTCATGGTAAATAAATAATGACTGTTTACACTTAGTCCTAAGTGTCTTCTTTTTCCACACTATAGGCAGCTATTTGGCTGAGATGGTATCATTCACTGATCTAATCACACTGTACCTTTTTTCTCACTTGAATTGTACTTTTGGCTGTCACTTGCTCTTTTGAACAAAGGTTTACGCTATTAAAAGATATCATAATAGCGTATCTTTTTTTTACTGAATTGATATTCAAATCAATAACGATAAGGGCAATCTTCTCTTTGTACCTAGAAAAATGTACCATCTGCATTTGGCTTCTGATATTCTGCTGTGAGCAAAATTTAAGCATAAGGAAGTGTTTAAGACTCCCCTTAAGTTAAACTGCAATTCTAAGTATTTTATAATCTTCATAACAGTCAGAGCCAGTAAAATCGACCCTGTATATTTTTATTTCATCTCTGCTGGATCATATGATATTTAATAATTGGTTCTGGCACCTCGTTGCAAATTATTATAACTTTGAGATTCAACAGTTTTATTGAACATATGGGCAGCACAGTCTCAGAACATATATATGATACAGACTATCAAGGGGACCTTCTGTCATGTTTTGGTGAGCTTTAAAGGGTCAGGTAAATTTTGTTGGGTAGATTTGTGCTGTGTTTCCACATTCTTTGTTTTGTGTTTATTTTAGTGGGCTACTTCTTTTTTTCTTCTTTTTTTTTTTTTTTTTTTTCTCCTGTATTAAAATTCTTTCCTGTAAAGGGTGACTCCATCCACAACTGCAACTGTTGATATTGACGTGTGTACCATTATGTCAGGCTTCTAAGCAGTATTGAAAAGCAGCAGCTGGAATGGGCAGGAAAGACAGTCTTCAGCCCTTAGTGCTTGACTTTCCTGTCACATGGTACCATATTGTATCAGTGTTTGTTTCGGTTAACGCCACATAAAGTTGCTGAAAGCAGAAGACCTCATCATATCATTGAAAACGAACACACTTAAGACATCTCATTATTGATAGTGTACTTGATGGATATTTGATAACAAAATTCAGATGACCACTTAAGAAACATACATGCTCTGCAGTATATTTATGTCTGGAAAAATAACATACATTCTTGCAACACAGTTTCTGAAAATAATGCTATTTTGCTGCAGCTCTTGCTTCTCCATCCATGCCTGATCTGATTTTCATCTATGAGTCCACATCATTTGTTGTATTAATCTATATACATGAATCAAAGCAATTGTGCATTCCCTGAGTACACAAATGTCCCATAGATTTCAGTGGGAAATGTGTGTGTAAAAGAAATAACATACAGCCATTATGTAAATTATACACAAATAATTGCATAACAAGTTGTACTGAAAAATAGAGATGACTTGCTGATACACGTATTTGCGTGTGTGTGTCTTTAAAAAAAAGAAGCCTATCTTACTAAAATTTCTTAACTATAAATGGTTTATTTTATCTTAATTCTGCTAAAAAGCTCACCACTGTGTCACGGTATTTTCTCCTCTATTGCCTTTATCAAGGTTATGAAGATGGAGAATTAGGAGCTTAATCAGCATTTACGTATTTTTCAGTGCTTACTTTTACTACTCCAGGCTGCATTATTATTCGTAAGGTTTTTTTTAAATCCCCTAAAAACTCATTTATAGAGATCATACACGTAGGAAATGCCAAAAGAAAAACATCTCGTGGGTTTTGTACCTTTTGCTTTTTATTGGCACATATTCAATTGACATTCACAGCTAAGGTTGGGAAATATTAGTTAGGGTAGTCATCTGTGAAAGTAAATTAGGTGGATTCTGCTAATGAATTTGAATAGCAGTTTAAACGCATATGTATACCTGATTGGTTCCACAGAAGATGTATAAATACTTAAAGTACTGGGAACCAGAATGATTGTACCCTTAGGCAGTAAAGCTCTTATTAGAACATGAACTATTTTTCTGATTACTTGCCTGGCATAATTTGAACCAGTAGATGGAGTACTTGCTAATAATAATTGCATGTACAGATCTTGTTAGTATACACTAAGGGCAAGATACTTTCCATATTATAAACTGCTAAAATCATATTTGCTTTAGGCTTCTTGAATTGATATAATTAGCTAGAAATAGCATTAAAAGGGCAGAGATAAAATATGCATAGACCCATAGCTATCTTTCAGAAAACAGAAGCAAACGCGGTTTGGAAAAGCTATAAGTCATTCAGAAGTGGTCTTTTGGAAAAATATTAAGCGTAACCTGATAGCCAGAAGGGTGGGGTTTGTTGTTGATTTAGCTTATTTTTGTTGTTGTATTTTCCCATCAAGATACTTTTTCAATCACATCTCAAATTCCAAAGGTTAAAAATTTTCTGTGGTATACTTTCACTGAAGTCCAAGGATTTACACACCAACAGACATATAGGACTGTCATTATAACCTAGAGGTATTTCTATAATGGAATGTAAGTTCAGAGAAGAGGACTATAACTACTACTTTACAAAATTCAGTTTTTTAAAAGTTCCCATTTTAGAGGAGCCCATGGGCAGCTGAAGTGAGCCAAAGATTTTGGTAGCAAAGCTCTCCAAAAGCCTGTACATTTGAGTACATGCCAAAAAAAAATAAGCCTTGAAAGTGCCAAATGGCAAAAACAATTTAGATTTCTTTACTCAGAGATGAGTGGCCTCCCCTTCAGGTAACAGAACGATGCCTATATTTATTCACTTTTTCGTTTTGCTCTGCAATTCAAGAACTATTATACCTATAATGGAAAAGCTTTAAAGAAAATGAAATTGTACCCCAAAAATCACATGTGTAGTGATACAAAAATGCCCAGACCTCCCCCCAAAAATACCTTCAATATGTTCTGGTTAATTATTTCAGTCAAACACAAAACTGAAAGTATGTCTCCTATACTAGTGAGTGCTCTGAATTCTAAAAGACTACACATACGGACAGCACCTTGATTTAAACTTTCAGTGATCATTTTGAAAGAAAATTCTGCCCCCTTTCCTCATTTTTAAAATGAGGGACTTCAGCACCTAACTCTAGGAAAAGGTTTAGCTCTGAGAACTCAAAGGGAGAATGTTACCTCCAGGCTAGGCCAGTCTAAGATTTGTGGTCCCAGAGAAAGGCAGTGTTTGAAGTGCACCTTCAGCTTTTCAGTTACCCAGTGACTAACTTAAGTGTCTTTCTACTCATCTAATGAGCATTCCATTGTTAGGAACAGAAATCTAGTATTATGTAGAAGGTATGTCTTTTTGTGAACCTAGGACCAGATCCAAAATAAGCAAGTTCTTATGTGAGGAAGGGATCTTTACTTGCAGTTGAGGATTCCTCATATTTTGCCATCAAAGTTCTTGAGGTTCTTGATCATACCTGCCTAATGCCTAGAATTCCTTCATATTTTGGTGAGGATAGCAGCTGACTTCCACCAAAATGAAAGTGGGTGTCACAAATCAGACATTCCTTCTCCCAAGTGCCTGAAAGTTCCTCAGTGGCTAATCCTCAAAGTCTTGTTATGTGCTCGAAATAACTGTGATCCTCACTGTGTACAGTGCACCTGCTACAGTCTTCCAAGACACAACTTAAAATGGTGTCTCACTTTGATGTAATTGCCTTTCCTGTGAAATGCAAGCAATAGATTCCTTTTCCTCCATTGCCTATGGGTGACTAATACTACATTTCTTTTCTTTTTTTTTTTTTTAAGGAGATACCCTACAGAATGGCTTAAGCGTTAGAGGGTCACTTTCGATTCTTTCCACTGAAGCTTTGAGAAGAGAAAACCATAAGAAAACACGATGACTAGGCAAGCTGTTGGAGTGTTAACTTAGGAGAAACATGTGAGTTCTAATCCCTTGATTCAAGTCCTGTTTATGTATTTCATGTTAAATCTAAACAACCATAGAAACAACTTCAGTTTATGTATATTTGTATTAACTCTGGGAATTCTTAGAGTTGCAAAGGAAAAACATAAATAGAAAATACAATACACTTCAAATAGTAACAATACAGTAAAAAAATTCTTGTTTCCTTTCTGGTTTATATAGATGATGCGCATTGTGGTGTGTGCAAAGATAGAACAAAGAAAAAGGTTCAATTGTTCTGCAAACATCTTAAGTGAAGAAGCAGACTGAAGGTTTTGATCTGCCTAGACAACTGAAGCTTTCAACTGATATTTGAGGGTCCTGCAGTAGTGAAACCTGCTGGTGCAAAATTTATTCTTAGTTTTGCATGGTCAGTTCTCAAATACATCTCAGATATCTTTTGGTGTCTGCTCTAAAAGAGAAGAGAATCAGTGTTATTGGTTATTCTAGATGAAGCAGAAGACTGAATAACAATGTAAAAGAATTATTTTTTTCCTTTGTACCAAAACCAGATTTCTCAAAGGGCTGAGTGAGGATATCTTGAGATTGTTTTTACCACAAATCATGCCCTGAGTCCTACTGTTTGAACGGATATACTTCAACCCTTGTTTTATTCAAGCCCACTCTACTGTTTTTTTCCAGGCCTATTACCTTATGGTTTCTCATATGCAGAATACAAAATTTCTAGCGATGTGGAAATAGACTTACTCTTATGCTTTGAGTCTTGAAAGATAGCTACGTGAGTCTACACCTCACAGGCCAAATGGGTAAACGCAGATTATTCATTTTGCAAGACTGGCACCTCACAGTGAAAGATACACTGTGACAGTTACTTTCTATAGTAATGTGAAGTGAACTTACAGTTCTTTATCATTTGATTAGATATTGTGACCATTAAATGTTTTTACAGACTTAATTCTTTTTTAAACAGTCATAGACATGTTATTATTATATGTCATCTTACCTGTATGGACATATCATTAATTTCTAAGCACTGTACAAAGACTATATGCCAACATATATTTTCCATACTGTATATGTATATTTTAACATGTTTACTGTTGGGTTAGAAGGTGGTCAAATAATTTCAGATCAAGCTCTGATCTTTCTGAGGCAATATCTGGTTATAAATGTATTTTATTTGGATGTAACTTCTAGTCTAAAATTTCAAGTGCTGACTGCCATGAGGTCCCAGTGTTTAGTCTCTAGAAGAGTTTTTAGCCAGGTGAGAAAAAAAATCATTCAGAAAAAGGCACATTTCTCCTCATATAAGTAATTAAATTGGGATAGGTTTACTTTTTAGAATTTCCGTGCCTGCTGTTTAAAGATTATTGCATGGGGAACATATTTGATAAGTTATCTAAAATCTAGATAAAGTATTATGCAAGACTGACATAGAACATGCCTGTAACAGATCAATGCAGTATCAATATTACTTACCCAGAAATTCCTAAGGTATCCCTTAAACGGAGCAGCAGCTTTTTTGGAAGAAGCCTACCTTGGCTTACAACCGTACAGAGACATGGTCATGCAACTCTGTCACAAAGCACCCATAGCATTTTTGTTTAGTCAGCACTCGTTGTTTCAACTCTTCACCCCATCTCCGGCCTGCGAACCCCAAGAAGTGAGGTTGGCATTTTAGTTTCCCACACTACAGTCATTATTCCATTTCAAATAGGTTGTGCCCATCTTGCACAGGTGGGCATTTGAGAAAAGACTGGTTAATCCAGAGAGTAATCTCTTATGAGTCCTTTACACCTTCCCTTGCCTGTGCCGATGCTCAACTGCCATATTCAGCTGCATATTGGATTCCCCCAGTGCTGTGTTCCATGAATCATGACAAGGTGATGATTGTCATACTACCTGGTTTGTTGGCTTTGGAACAAAGGACTGCGCACCACAAACCCTCCATACATATCACGTAACATATTAAAAGTGAATAATTTTCTGATTTTTTTCCCCATTCCAAAAATCAAAGCAATAGGGTCATAATTACAGATTCCTTCATGAAAATATAGTGAACTCATTTTCCTCATTGAAATTTATTAATGAAATGACAGGCACCGCCTGAGTGGTTTAGGACCTGCTGAAGTTGTAGGGCCAGGATGCTAACCATAATTTCCAGGAAGGCAGGAAGCTTTAATTTTGCCGTGGCTCCCAGTGTCACCTCAGTTTCTAGCATGACCCAGTAGCCTTGCAGATATGCACCTGCGAGGTCTTTTTTGCTTTTACGTACTCCTCAGTCCTCTACCCCTCCCCCCATTATTTATCTCTTTTTATTCTGCATGTGTCATTGCTTATGTACACACTTAACATATTTTTATTCCTCTCATTTGAAAAAAAATATTCTGAGTTCACTTGCTTTTTTGTCAGTTGTCATTCATTTTACCTTGTTTTGCTTGCTTCAGTATGTTACTTCCCCTTATATTGTGAACTATGTCATCTGTGCCAATGTACATCCCTTGATAGTGAGTATGCAGTAGACTTTACTGAGAAATAGGAAAGAGAAGTGTTAGCCACTGCTCTCACCAAGATTATATTCTCTCTTAATAGAAGCTGTTGATAGATCCTGCGAGGCTACAACACTTAGGGTGTTGACTTGTAGAATGAAATCCTCTACACACAAGCACAGCAAAATATTTTGGTGAAAAGTAATTATCAGAAATAGTGACACGAGTAAATTAGTTAACTACATTTCAGCAGGAAGCTTGAGTTACCCCTGCCCGTTCTTGTTCCAGACCCATCTAAAATCAGCAGTTCAGCTTAATGATGTCACAACATTTGCCAGGCTGTGGGCACTGAAGAGAAGACGTGAAAATACTCCCACTGAATCAGATCCTCTCCTCTCACTAAGCACAGTTAAACAGCCCATCTGTCTCACATTGGAACTGTTATCTTTGAAACATCATTCTATTATTACCACAGTGGTTCTAAAAAACTGTCCTTAATTTTAGACATCTTACAAGCAAGTTTTTAAATTCTCTGGATATTGTTAACCCAGATCTTAAGCACTGACACTGAACAATGCTAGGAAGCTCCTCTTAGTAGGATGTGGCTCAAGTACTGTACATCACCATTCATTTACCAGGGGTAACCTTTTGTGAAATACAGATATCCTACATTAAAAAAAATCACAACAAAGAACCCGACCCCTCCCTAATCTCTAATATTTTTGAAAGTGTGAATTGAAGAGGACTGAGAGACAGATGGGTCTGGATGATCAAGTTACCTGTTATAGCGGCACATCTGCCAGGGCAGTCAATCACTGTGATGTCTCTGACAGGTCGATGGAGACTGAGTACGAAAGGCTAATGCAGAGAGAAGCTGAGGAAGGGCTGCCCTCCTGCCTGTCTCTTGGGTTTGACTGGTCTGAAAGCTGCACTTGAATTTGCTGCGGTTAACAAAATGTGGCTGTAGCACACAAATCCTAGGAAAAAGACTGCAGTCACAATAAAAAAATCCTAGTGCATCGAGCAAGCATAATTGTGAAATAGATCCATTCTTGATTTTGTTTGGGGCTTTTTTGTTTCGGGAAGCAATCAAAAATGGAAAAAAAGACGGATTAATATAAATATATTTTTGCAAAATCATTTCACAACAAAGAAGACGATAAATATGAATCACCGGAATAGAAAGAAAGGTTAAGACTGTCAAGTAACAAAACTAAATAAACTGTGGCACTGGAGTAGTTTATTTTTTCTGAATCTATGATTACATTAATTTGCATTAACCATGATGTCTTTCTTCTGTGTTTTCCAGCGTATTTATTTTCAGAGCTGCTGCTCTATATGCTAAGGTTAATTGTCCTGCAAAAAGCTTACACTAGGAAGTACTGAGTACCAAGGAGGTTTTTCACAGTTACAAACAACTTCTAGATTTTTGTTACATATTGCATAAGTGTTAAAAAGAGTATAGCGCTAATTGGATTGCTATTTTACCACATTTGCACCAATATGAATTTCTACTTGGACAACCGAGATCAGAGTAGTGTAAATATGAGGCCAGTGAAATGGCTCCAGGATACAGAAAAAAGCCTTACAAGCTCCAAAGGTTTCGACGGTTAAAGAGAGATTATTTGATTTTAGTCAATGCAGGTCACGCAAACTCCTATAGCAAGAGGAAAACACCAAAAGTTATAATTCAAGGACACATTTTACAAGTATAATACTCGTTTTGTTTTCAAACATTTTTAAGCTTGTCCACCAACAAGCTATTACTTGGAAGAAAAAACCTGGATGTCAAAAAGCCTTTAATATTTCCCAACTGCAAAACTGATAAGTACCTATGGAATACTAATTAAATATGTTTTTACTTATTATTAGTCTGGCACCCATTTTTTAGTAATCTTCATCACGCTATTGCTATGATAAGTATTTTCTCTGGAAATGTAGTTTCCTGGCACAAACACATTTCTATTTTAGAATGTCTAGTTTGAGGTCTCTGAAAATAAAATTAATATTATTTGTGAGCTTCTAATACTTTCAGCAAATATATTTGACATTTTCTGGCATAATAGAAGCCAGATCCACCCATGTTTCTGAAAGCACTATACTTGGTGTTTATCAACACTGTGTAAACTGAAAAATATATTTATATGTAGAAGGTAAAAGCTTAAAAAGCTGAACTAGAATAAAGGTGATTTAGACTGGTTTCAGTTTTTTTGAATTTGGGCATGGTATTAAAGAAACCTCCCTGAAGAAACCAGTACTCATAGTTGAATTTGGTGGGTTTTAAACTAGACTAACAATATGTCAATCTTTTGCATACATTTCCTCAGCAAGAGCATTCCCAGTTGATTAAATATGGTCAATGGAACTACCGCTCTCGGTAAAGGTGTTCACAAAGCTGCTTTTAGGTCTGGGCCTTTAGTTTTGTCTCTGTTAAAAGAGATCATAATACCTCAGGAAAACCATGAGAAATGTAGATTCCCCTATGGCTGTGTAATACTAAGGTACAGCAGTGACGAATATCATAGGAAAATCTGTAACAAAAATAACGCTTGTTTTTTCCAAATATAGTGTGGGTCTGTGTCTTCCTAACAAATTGTCAAAATATAGTAAGCTTGTTGAAATAAAAATGGATTGGGTAAGATGCATCAGAAGGTGTTTTGCTTTTACACGCACGTACTATGACCCTGATGGACAGAAAAATGGTTTGCCTTATTTAATTTTTTTGGTTTAAGTTTGATGCTTAGGAAATAGGGAAAATAATATTTTTTTGTAAT